>JAODUK010078693.1:0-15666 GCA_027564635.1 Typhlichthys eigenmanni | reverse complement strand
TGACACAACTTGGATTATACATGGATATTTGGCAGTTTCTTCAGGTGCTTCTGTCTTCTGACTGTTCATAAATATACTGTTTTACTGAGCCAATCGCACCTGCTGAAAGATGGGCCATTGCTAGATGAGTGAGTTTCACCACTTAAGAATGTGGCACAATAGCCTAGAGTTGAAAGGGGGAGGGGGTATGGGGGGACATTACGAACACGCCCATTTAGCCCTGAGCCCTTTGCATGTAGCGTTTTTTGTCATAATGTTAACACACTTATTATTATTTTTTTATTATTATTTATTTTGTTGATATATATACTGTATCCCTATAATATATGTATAATATATCCTTCTGCAATATATTGGGAATATTTCTGCACCTTGTAACCTCTTTCCTATGTCTTTAAGAGGAGCAGTAATTACCTTGGGCAGTGTATGTGTATAATACATGTATAATGCCTGACAAAGATTTATCTTGCCTCTAATCAACATAAAATCCTTGAAAGGAGCCTTGAAAATGTGCACCTTGATTGTATTTTAATACAAATTGGAGGAATGCAACTGAACGGCGTCTGTGTACGTGTTGGGATGTATTCTCTTCTAAACTCTGGACAAATAAATGAAACCTATCAATTTAATTGAGATCATAGTTTACCCATTGCTGACAGGCATGTAACACTTTCCTTATGTGACTTGTAAGCCTGGGCATTAGACCTACTTAACATCCAGTTTGATGGTGCAATGGTCACGTACACATGTATTTACTGCCAGGGTGACGGTGCAGTGGTCACGTACAGAAGATATTCACATTATCCTGTTGAAAGGAATCCCTCCGGTTAACTGCCTTTGAACTGGTATACTGTATCTAGCACCTCCAGAAACTTTAATGTGGATCATGCATACTGTATGACTGCATGTATGTGTATTCATTTATGGATTAATAATGCACACCGTGTTAATCGAACTATTGCCTAAAACCACGTCTAACAGAAACTACTAGACCAATGACTCTCATCACTCATTCTCTTGAAATACTGTGGTTTCTCAATTGGGACTTATAGGGACAATACTGTAGTGCAATATATTCATTTATAGATACTTTACAGTTTGTATTTATTATTTGATACAGATTGTCCCAGTGTTGTTCTCAAAGAAGGTATTGTTTCACACTTCTCTGTGTCTTCTACGCTGTATTGGTCATATGCCTATGGGGTAAATACATGTATGGTGTACAGTACACTACAGTATATCTGGAGCCCATATCAGTTGCTTTTCACCATTTACACAGCTGGTGCTATATTTCAATTCTGTCTATTTTTTTCTATTCCGTTATGACAGCCCGTTACAGACATGAATTGTGGGTAGAAGGGTACTTGGCCTTTGGCCTTAACCTTAACCTTAGATTGGTTTTAAGCTGTTTTGAAGGTCATCGATTGAACCATTTTACAGTCATATAGCAGTAAAAGAAACGCTTGTGTCACGACCCTATTCCGACCTCGTTTCCTCTGCCCATATCACCTTCTTTATATGTGTGTCATATGCATACTGTAAAACTACAAAATACCATATCACCTTCTTTATCTGTGTGTCATATGCATAGAACTACAAATTACCATATCACCTTCTTTTTGTGTGTGTCATATGCATAGAACTGCAAAATACCATATCACCTACTTTATCTGTGTCATATAGAACTACGAAATACCATATCACCTTCTTTATCTGTATGTCATATGCATAGAACTACAAAATACCATATCACCTTCTTTATCTTTGTCATATAGAACTACAAAATACCATATCACCTTCTTTTTGTGTGTGTCATATGCATAGAACTACAAAATACCATATCACCTTCTTTATCTTTGTCATATAGAACTACGAAATACCATATCACCTTCTTTATTTGTGTGGCATATGCATAGAACTACAAAACACCATATCACCTTCTTTATCTGTCATATAGAACTACAAAATACCATATCACCTTCTTTTTGTGTGTGTCATATGCATAGAACTACAAAATACCATATCGCCTTCTTTATCTTTGTCATGTAGAACTACAAAGTACCACATCACCCGCTTTATCTGTGTGTCATATAGAACTACAAAATACCATATTACCCGCTTTATCTGTGTGTCATATACAGGGTAGAACTACAAGAACCATACCACCTTCTTTATCTGTGTGTCATATCCACAGAACTACAAGATACCATATTGCCTGAGGCAGGCTACAGCAGACACAAATTACACCTTCATTTAAAAGCCCTCACACTAGAATACTTTTTGATGTGTGCGCGTCCATGCATTGAGGATGCGGCCTGATAGATCCGGAGGTGGGCTTGACTAGCGACACAGTCCACTTCCTCTGTGCTCTAATCAGCATGCCAAGAGTAAAGGTTCCCTCAACATGCCTTGTAGAGGTAGAGCGTAACGGGTGGGCACAGACAGTCATACAGGCCTGTCTACACCATTACACTGCCATTAAAAGCCACACTGCTATACAGCTCAGGCGGTCTAGACCACCCCTATACCAGCAATATGATAGACAGTGTGTGTGTGTGTGCATTAGTGCATGTGTGTTCCTGATTGTGCGTTAGTTTGTGTGTGTGCGTGTGTGCACGTTAGTGTGTGTGTGTGTGTGTGTGTGTGCCTGTGTGTGTGTGTGTGTATGTGTGTGTGTGCACGCTGGGTGTTAAAACTGTCAGCCAGTGCAGGTTTTATAACTCTTTTCCAACTCTTAAGCTGTGACTGAAGGTCAGACCTTTGGGGAGAACTTATCCTCGCCGAATACCCATAATAGCTCCCAAGCCATCATAGTCATAACACATATGTGCACACCGTTCTTGGATATGTATGTACTGTACTGTGTGTGTGTGTGCTGCTTATATAATTTCAGCTTAAGCTTGTTTGGAAACCCAGCTGAGCAGCACAGCATTGCAAGTGGCTACATGAGGAGGGGTAGAGATGACCTCTTCTCTACAGGGGAGTAATGAGGGATGTGAGCTACAGTATTCAGGCCTCGTGTGAGGGAGGGGCAGCCCAAAGCTGCTTTTACTCAAGGTGAATCCAGACACAAAGTGATGAATGCGCCTTAATACAATGTAGGCTCCTTCTGTGGTATTCTTTCCATTGAGGACAGTGTCTGGTTCCTATAAATGTCCTTTTTGTAAACACTGCTGTGGTCAAGTGTTCGTAGCGCCACTTGTGCTGATTGTTTTCTACGGCACATTTCTGCCTCACCTTATTTATTTTCAATGGAGTTTTCATAATGATGGAGGGTCTTCAGACTAGGCTCTTGGTTGTTGCTGCTGTTGTGCCAAAGGTGAAATGGAATGTCTTCACCTGCTTCGTGTCGAATGTGGAGACACACTATAGCAGACACCGCAGCATCAATATTCAAACACCAGCTGCCCCGTAGACACAAGGCACCTCCATGAATACAGATCGCCTCTGAGCATTGGTTAATGTAAGGCCTTGTTCCTCCCCTGCGTGTGCTCTCTCCCACTACATTTATTATCTACAGAATGATCCGCACATTTGGAACAGCTCCTGCACCATTGCGCCATGCCCATGCACAAATACTGCATGTGTGTTGCGTGTTGTTGTTCCCTTTGGTTTAGATCCACGTGTGTTGCCACTGTTCTGCGGAATTCCCAAAGCTTGCTACAGCCTCATTTTGTCGTATCAGCAGGTTGTTTGTGAGAAACCAGCCCACTGTGTGGGAGGCACTAAGACAAAGTAGGAAGTAGCTCTTGTTCCTCATAGCCAGGAGAAACAGTGCCAAGTCATAGAACAGTGCTAAACGTGAGGCGTTCTATACTGTAGCTCTCAGCCAGACATCACGTATCTCTTTACAGCTGAGCATGGAACAACATTGGCAAACGTCTTCATCTCCGTCCACAACTCTATCTCCACCTTTAAAACGTGCGGTGAATAATTTACTTTAAGAGAACGTCATGTTAAGATGACTCGTAAAGGCGTGAGGAAATAGACCTTAAGCCTGTGGCACAGCATGCAAAGTGAATATTGATTATGTGTGTGTAAAGGTGAATATCCTCTTTCCTTGCTACTGTAGGCCTCTGCACTTTTTTCCTTTTCACTTAAGTGGATGTGCATATTTTGTGTCTTCATCTTTCTCTGGCCCTCCAGGGATGCATAATGCACTGTGTTGCATAATTCCACTGGTTCCTTCTACAAGGTTGCTCCAGTAAAAAACTCGAGGTTGATGTTCTTTAACTGTGTCGTGTTTGTTTAAAATTGCAGGTATTGTAAGAAAACAATTTACTTGATTGATGTATTTATGTATTATCCATTTCAATTCTGGGAACTTAGTTCGAGATAGTAAAACATTTTTCCTGGCTATCTATAGTGATACTACAGTTGGGTAGGTAAGTACTGTAGTCACCCGGGGATATTTTTGGGGATTTCTGGAAGTGAGCCGCAAGGTGCTTGAGTTTGTCAGTGGCTAGTGTACAAGCAAATTGCTTGCCCCACTGACAAATATTGTGTTTCCACAGTGGAAGGTTATCCTGGTAAGCTGTCAAACAAGCAGAGCTCCTTTTCTTAACCCAGCCCTGCAGCGGAGCCAGGCAACAAAATGTGAACTGAAATAATAAATCACACATATTTCCTCCCCAACAACCATGGCTCTCTGAGCAGGGTGAGCCAGACCCAGTGCTTCCGATGAAAGCACAATGAGGTTATGATGCCCAAGCCATGTCTCCCTGGGCTGCTGTTCCTTCCGCCCCAGCCTGGTAATTGTCAGATACATGACGAAAAACTGAAGTGGCATTTTTTGCTCCTCTGGCGATTTCAAACATAGGTGTCCAAAGTCATCTCTGTTCAACTTTCCCAGTATGTGCTCACAAGGGACAATGTTGCTAATCGTGTCACATTGCTTGTGCCGACCCCGGTCATGGCAAATGAATGTTGAATGAAAGCTGAATTACTTGAAAAGTCACTCTATTACAACTCCAGTCAATTTAGTTGTTTCCCTGTAGCCCGGCCCACACTGAGTGTGGATAGAGGGCAAACAAGTGGATGGGGAACGCAAGCCTTCCTCTCACACCTACACTATTACATTAGCAAAGTATCGCTCTTTACAGTACATTTGGGAATTTCCATTACTCAGAAGCCTTTGCTCCTCTGTTCCTGTGTTTGGTTGGCTGTGGAGCGACAGATCCTCCATATTGTCCCTGACACCAGCCCCTGGCAACGCTCTACCTGTGCTGAGCCAGCACACTCATTAAGCTCTTCACGAGGCCCGGCAGCACTGTTCGACCCGTCCGCTAAGGGCTTTTAGGCACGGATGCTCTCCTTGCCCATTGCTGGATATTTATACGAGTTGAGTGTGTATGTGTGCCTCCACTGGCCTGCAGTTTATGGGGAGGAAAACAGGAGCCCATAAAAGATGGCGCTTCGGTGTAAATAGTTTTTTTTTTTCTTTACACTTCCAGTTTTTATTGCACGAAGAAGCCTCGTGAGGTTGCTTGATAAGCATCTTTGATGTCAACAGCTAGCCACAACTCTTTTAATTTCCGACTTGTATGACGGACTGCTCTTTCTGCTATCAATTTCGTGTGTGCTTAGTCCTCATTAGTAATAGTTAGGCAGGTTAATGGGCCTTAGCCTCAGGACATTAGACTTTACATTAGGCTGGGAGTGGGAACACATTACAGGCAGACAGGCAGGCTCTCATAGAGACTTGGTCACCTGTGACTCTGGTTTAAGGACCTATACTGCCCTGGTGTGTCTGTGCACATTACAATGGTAAAAACCTTTCAGCGCAGGTACAGCCATTGTTGGTCCAGTCACCAGCGCTGAGCTCTGTGTCGCATCAATGCTCATCTGCCGTCACCGAGCAACACTTGAGAACCATTCACTGTGAACTTTAACATGCTTTTTGGCGCTAACCTGTCAAAGTGTAGCTAATCAGCTTACATTGTGTTGCGTGATTGGGATAATGATGGTGGCGAAGGTAGTTCATTGTGATTGTGGGTTTATATCTGAATAGCAAAACCTTATTCAGCTGCAATGCTTTCAAAAGGCAGGAGAGCATATTGCTTCAATAGGTCAGCTGTCAGGCTAACGCTGTCAGGCTAACGCTGTCAGGCTAACGCTGTCAGGCTAACGCTGTCAGGCTAACGCTGTCAGGCTAACGGCCCTGGATTCAAGGCTTACAGCCATGCCAGGAAATGTATGCAAGGCAACAATCAAAATCACCCTTGAGCAAGACACCAAAGGCTTACTCTTTAGATTCTTGTAATTGTACTGTGTGCGTTGCACCTTTTGGATAAAAGTGGATAAAAGTGCTGAATAACCTAATTGGAGTTCTATAAAAACCCACCAGCAGCAATGCGGTTGTCTCTCTACTCTCTCTGCGCCTCTACGAACACATTTGCCAACGCCCAGGTCCTTGCTGCGTGAACGCACCTTGAGACTCTCCGTGAGCCCTCCAG
The DNA here is from genome assembly GCA_027564635.1 of Typhlichthys eigenmanni. Classification (NCBI taxonomy): domain Eukaryota; kingdom Metazoa; phylum Chordata; class Actinopteri; order Percopsiformes; family Amblyopsidae; genus Typhlichthys; species Typhlichthys eigenmanni. Next base: position 9,211 of record JAODUK010078693.1, on the reverse strand, counting down.
TCATGACAAGAGACCCTTCTTGGTGCATGCTCCACTTTTTGTGATACATAATTGAATTACCTGTGGATCCCAAAGCTGATTGAAGAATCCTGCCTACTTGTTTGGGAAATCTAACAGCACACTTAGTCAGGAGGAGGTTTATTTCCAACCTCCTTTATTCTGCCTTTTGTCCTGGCTTGCTGTATATTAGTGTGCTGTCCTCTAAGGTAGAAGATGTTGTCAGGTGTGATGAGTATAGAGGGTGTTGTTGGGGAAGGGAGGGATCATTTTGGACAGGCACTGAAAGGCTTGTCTCTCTTTAATCCCTCCTGGTTCCATCGATTTTAAAGTCAGTCCCCTGTGAATGGGGCCTTTCAGCTCCTCTCAGAATGGATAGAATGAGGCGGGGAGAGGGAGAGACAGATGGCTGTGCTCAACCCTCCTTAGAAGCGTGAAAGGGGGCGTCGCTAAATACCCCTAAACAGGGTAATCTAACAGGCTCCGTCTTCAGGGAGCCCAGTGGAGCCATTCAAGCAGAACGGCCACAGTTAACAGAATCACAATGTGTCTGGGTGTTTGAGTCAGCCAGTGACAGAGATGGAGGGAGAGCTTCTATGGAAAACATTGTCATCTGTATAAACCCATTGCAGCGATCTACAATATTAGCTTGTTTACATAACAGTGAATATCGCTTGAAAGCCAGTTGAAATTAAATGTACAGCGTCTTCTTTTGACCATAACATGAAGTAACTGCGTTCAGAAAGCTAGCGGCTGTGTTATGTCGCTCTGTGTGCTAACGTGAATCCATATGTAATCCCACACATTGCGGTCCAGAGGGGCTCAGGCTGGCAAATAAAACTTTAATATGCAGATACATCTTTTTAATCTTTACACTCAGCATCTGTCCCGGGCCTTTTTCAAGCAATGTCAGTGTTTATTCTGGGCCTGAAAGTGCTGTTCTGCACAACCCCATAGCAGACTCAGTGAATAATTTACTGATTATTCAAGACTGTGTGGCACAATATTCATGGAGGGATTACGAGGAAGACCCCCGGAACCTGAAGGAATGGAGCAGGTCTGATATAGGCGGAGATAAAGCTTTTATTCTGTATCAAGGGTGTAGGCTACTGTAGCCATCTCGTGATATTACTTTAGAAGTGCTGTACTGTATATGGCAGTACGGGGAGTTGCTGTAGTCTAAAGTTTTATTGAAATTCTTTCACCTGTTTTACAGATTTACATAATACTAGCTAAAATGAATTGTTGAACTATCTGTTGGTAGAACTATGTGTACTAAAGATATAATAACTAATTTATCTATCAAGTTTACATTACCACATAATGTACAAGGAATTGTACATGCATTGTAATAGACATACAGTAACAAATAATGGTTACTGTAAAGGTGAACTCCTCAATTGTGTCATAGTGCCTCGCAAGGGCGTAGGAGTGAATATTGGGGGGAGCCATTATAATGCCGGGGGTCTGGGGGTCCTTCCCCAGTACATTTTGAGGGTTAAACACTTAATTTCCTGAATTCTGGTGTAATTGTATGCACCCATTTTTGCGTGTGTGTGTGTGGGATGCGTAAATATGACTGGAGATGCCATTAATATAGTCAGACATTATAACAACTGTTTTCTTTTCACAGACTTGCTGCAGAAATTAACATTTTTACGTTTTGCCATTAGACAATAGGCAAGTAGGCTATAGCCTACAATCACAAACTGTTGCTGATTGTCTTAAATTAATTGTGTCAATTCAAGGAGCAGAAGAATGAATGTGAAAGTAACACAGCTGGATAAACCTCTGATGAGTTATAAAGGATTTTACAACAGAAAATGATCGGCACATTACTGTATAGTATATGTGAATATTGCCTAAATAGCCTACGATTCATCCTTAGGGCAAGAGCGATTCAAGCCAACCCATGCAGGCTTGCATCATGTAAGAAAACATTACACAAGCCGTCTATATGAAAATATTAGGCTACATAGGCACCCTATCCAAAGATAAGTGGTATAGGCTACTGACAGCCAGTTTACAGTTGGTGAAAACTTACCTCGTTCTACCAATCGGACATTAAGATGAGACAGAAATAGCTGTCTGTTTCAGAGCACGACTTGCGTGTTTTGCGAGTACATCAGTCGTGCTTTCAAAATAAAAGTTTCACATTTACATTTATTTCTCTCTCGTGGGATACATTTTGGGTGGGACAAATCCAACTGTTTCCAATATTGGGGGGGGACACATCCCATCCGTCCCCCCTCCCCCCCGGCATTGGTGCCTCATCGTATTGCTGAGGTTTGAAAAATGAAAATGCACATGGCTGTCATGGAAGCGTTCAAGAATAGTCAGCCTATAAGGTCGCTAGGCCAGGAGAAGAGAGAGGAAGTGATCAAATCAGATGTAAAGGGTATCTAAAGGGGTAAGCTGTCATAGTTTGTGCTTTAAATATGGTCTATTGCAGCTCTTCAAGAATTCATGTGGAGAACCTGAGATTTAATGAGGATGCATATTCCTTCTATAGTAATCTAGTCACCAAACAGCACATTGCACTGACACATTTGGTTTTGTTAGCCTTTAACCGCACATTGATGGGAAAATAATATGAATGATGAGTGATGATGTCATTTAATACACTTGAAATTCCATTCCTCATTGAAGCAATATTCATTCACAACCTTTAATCATAGGTACAATGATTTCAGTTTTGAGGCCGGTCTGTAGGTCTTATATCACTTCTGTTTTCTATTGTTTGCTATTGTTACTCAGCGGTTTTGTCCACTCACAAATGACAGACCATTAAACACAATTGTGAAGTGTTTCACACAGATTTGAGCTGTCTCGAGGCAAGCGAGATGAAAACAAACCTGCTTAAATTGTCTGGTTTGAAGGACATTCTTTGTCTTCATTGTAGAACTTCAGTGCAAAATCGATGTCTGCTAAACGGCCCTTGGGAATACAGGAGATTGTATGTGCTGCAAGTTTCTTTTATTATGTATTTTTTCAATAAATGTATCATGCTACATTAGAGAGGCAGAAGCAATGATAAAGTAACAAGCTGTCTCTGAGCTCTGTATCCAGAGCTAGCGCATTGCTGTTGCCTTCGAGGGAAAATTACTTTTTAGTGTGGTTTTTAGTTTAGCGTGGACATCATGACGTCGTTATTTACCTTATTGAATATAGTACCGGGTTGCAATGTCTTTGTGTCTGGCCAATAACACCATGGGACATTAGTGAGTCAGTGTCTCTACACACACTTGCATTCACATATTGTACCAGCACTCATATCTCACATCAGCACTCACTCGCAGAAGCTGTACATTTTACAAGCTCTCTCACTTGTTCGCTGAGCTCATCCGACGACGCGGTCAACCTTTGCAACCATAGTACAAAGAGCCACGAGTAGTGCAATAAACCAGCGCAGGCCAGCCGCTGTGTGTGTATTTTGACTGGACACATCCCATAGTTGCTCTGCCGGCGTGAAGGGGTCAGCCTTGATGCACTCTACTACTTACGGAGTCCAACCCCACAGCCCCGCCAGGGGGATGATTGAAGTGCCATTCAGCCACCATGTCACATTGCAGCTGGTGTCTGCAACTGATAAAGGAGAGTCAGCCACTTAGATGAGAGGTCGGCTGCTATTCTCTCGCCCCGTTAGTGCAACATCGGTGTCGATTAACATCTGTCACCCTCTTTCTCACACACAGACACCGTGCAAGAGCTTCCAACACAGATACAGCTGGGTGGCCTTTTCCTTCTATATCTGTCTGTCTAATTTGGTGGGAAAAAACAGGCTTGGAAGGACTAAGAAAGTGTCTGAATCAGCATATTTAGCTGATTAAGCACAGACAAAGCTATGAATGACTTCCTATGGAGCTTATGTGTCAAAATGTTCTGGTATGATTTATATATTAATATTGTTCCCCGTGGGCTGAGGGCTAGACCGCTGGTTCCGCATTTATAAAAATGTTGCAAACCAATCATTTGATCTACAGTAAGATAACGTCTGAGTTAGTTAGTATTGCATATGCTCACTTCCCAATACCCGCAGCACTCTAGCATTGCCACAAGGAAACGCGTGTACACCAAGTTGGAACTTGACATGGAGCAAAGTAATATTCCACTTCAAACATAGTTTTTATAGATCTGAACATTGGCTTGCATTTGTGCATACTCACTCTTTTCTCTGGACTGTAAACATTTGATAATAATAGCAATAGTAATATAGCCAAATATTGCCAAACATGCACGATAGTATTAGATGTTCTCTTGGCTAGTCACTGCTCTTATCTAAATCTTGAAATTGATTTGAAGAAGCCCGGCATACATACATACAGTACTGTACAGTACTGTATTATGGTCATGGTAATGTATTCTTTCTTTTCTATAACTTCTAGCTGGGCTTTGTTCATAGAATATTCAAGGTAATACAGTATATCCTGCCAGCCTAATTAATATGAAATGCGACTAATCTGAGCTACATTTTCAATGACACAGCCTTGAAAAATTATAGATGCAAGAAAGATTTTATTACAGCAACATGTTTCTTAATTGCATCTGCTGTCATGGTGAAAGTACATTTTAATCTGTACCATCTTTAGCAGGGAAAAAAACAAAACAATAGCACTTGCTATATCCCTATTGGACCCAGTAAACTAAATGTGCTATCCAATTAATATCAGCACCTGGCCCAGCAAAGCTGCACAACCAGCATCTCCAATAATGACAGCAAAGAGAGATGGTCAGGTAGGAACCTCAACACCAGGCTTGTATTACCCACAGGGCATATGAGGTCAGTTCCCAAGTGGCCTCCACTAACCCAACTGCTGATTTAAACTCTACATGTGCTGTATGCAGTATGTATTACAAACACAAGATGAATGGAACACAAATATCGAAGCCTTCCAAGTTCCTATATTCTCAAAAAAGGTTATTTATTTCTCAATTTTGCTCACAAATGTTTTTAAGTCATGTTAGTGAGCATTTTTGCCAAGATTATCCATCTGACAGTTGGGGCATATCAGTGATCTAGAAGATCAAGATTAAACAGCATGATTATTGCCTTGGGCTGGTCACAATGAAAGGCCACTCTAAAATGTGCAGTTTTATCACACAGCACAATGCCACAGATGTCATAAATTCTGAGGGAGTGTGCAATTGGCATGTTGTCTGCAGGAATGTCCACCAGAATGTAATGTTTCAAGATAAAACTGCACATTTTAAGATGTTTGGCTTTCTCAGCCATTAATCATCTTGGCATCTACAGTATCAAAGACTAATTTAATAGGACATACATTTGAGTATTTACATATGCTGGATAACTAAATGAGTAACCCTGTAGAAGATTTGGTTCCTCTTTTGTTAGGAAAACGGTTATTAGATTGGATTAGATTACGGCCAGGGATCGCATCATAGCATGGAATAACACCAGACCACAAATCATTTATAATTGTATAAAACATTATTGTCAGCAGTTCTGTAAAATAATCCATAACAAACCAATGCACAACACCTAGCCTCAAGGTAACACAAATCCCTATCTGCAGCCTAATGAAATCCATTCAGCACTGGCAGAATCGGAGTGATTCTGTTAGCCGACTCCCACCCAACTCACTTTGTATAGGGTTTGTGGGGACATTCCGTGATCCTTAGCAGACATGGCTCATCCTCAATTAAAGGTAGATAAGGAGCTCCGAGAGGAATTGTGCCCTACACTACAGCTATATGTGTCCAGGTCACATCACTGTTGAGATAAGAGTTTCCATGGGCCTCCTGTGTGGCTGTGCTCTGGTATTACAACTAGCAGAATAGAGATAAAGGTCGTGCTCCTGGCACCCTCTAGAGACAGCCCCAGCAGATTGAATGAATGGGGGTTGGGGGGGTTCACACTACAGCGAGCGGTACACTTGGAAGAGCTCCACTGAGTGGGCATAAAACACAATGAAGTGAAGTCATGGGATCTCCCCCCACCTGGTCACTAACCTCGTGGGGTGTAAATTCACTTTATCTCTGTCTGCATTTACTTCTAAGCGTTCCTCCGCTCCTCGAGATGATTTAGCATGCAGAATCTGGTCTGGTGTGGAGCGTCAGGTGAGGTTATAGGTAGTCCAGCAGCACAAAGCACTTCCAGATGCTGTTTGAAACCAAGATAGTCTGGCTCGGTGTTTGATTCCCATCTGAAAGATGCCAGGCCCGAACCCCAGCATGGCTCTTCCTGTAAGCAGGTTACCTGCTACTTATTGAACTTTTGTTAAACATTCACCCCTGTGGTTTCCTTACCTCCACAGTTATGGGTTAACTTAAGTCATTCTGCTAGGTTAACCCATCTGTTAACCCCTCATTCATGATTGTGACCTTTAATTTACATCTGGACCCAACTACCATTCACTGTTGTTGTTGTATTCACATTCGTAGACATGATAAATGTATCCCATAAGAAAATACATGTATGGGTGTATTGTATGTTCACTATGTTGTCAAGCTTGCTATTGAAACATATTGAGGCGCATTGTTTTTATTAAGCAGCTATATTTGTGCCACAGGTCAGATGTCGTGGGGGCCAAATTAGATTGTGGAATGTTCAATGAGTGTGAAAGAGCAGTTGAGATGCTGTTGTAAGTCCAGAGGAACTGTGTGGTGGCAGTAAAAGAGACAGACATGGCATTCTAGGGTGTGCAACTGATTATAAACATGGTAAGAGAATGAGTCCTTAATCAGTGTGTATAGTGTAACTGTTGCTATGTCTTCATTGCTGCACTTGGCCTCATTGTAGGTTGTTCTGGGTGAAAGCATCTGCTACCTGATCAAATTGTGATTGTGTGTGTGTGGCTAGATACTGGTTCTCTGTTATAACCGAAAACTATTTTTACAGCTACAATGCCACTTATTTAGGCCTTTTACTGTCGCAGGCTAAGAAATAACAAATCTAACATGGGCTCAGTATATGGCCTCGCTCGTCTTCAGCCTTGACAGGAGCACTCAACCGTTGTTGAGAGAGAGAGAGAGAGAGAGAGAGAGAGAGAGAGAGAGAGAGAGAGAGAGAGAGAGAGAGAGATCACATGAAATCTTTGCCCGAGGCTGCAGAACCTCTCTGTTGAAGTCTTTACGCTCTCACAGAAAGAGCTTTTCTCTCTGCCGGTCCACATACTGTACACAGAGATTTGTTATCATGTGCTTTATGAGTTAAGAAGAAGATGCCTGACATACCCTGCTTATAGTATTGCTCTGTTACCTGTAAAAGGTCCTACAACTTAGGACATTTTAAATGTATTGTTCAATTTCATGACTCCAGGGTTGGGTACCTTTTGATATTTTTCACAGATCCCGGTTCTGATATTGGTATACCAACAGGTTTTTTTTGGTGCCTTACTACTGTGTAAATTATCTCACGTTATCTTTCTGAGTCAGCACACGCACACACACACACACACTCACACAAACAACAGATGTTGTGCACAGTCCGCAGATCTGCAAATTCCGCAGATGCGGCCTTAACTGTAACAACCGGTGAATTATAAACACTATTACTGAATTTAAAAACTTCTCTACTAAAAATACTTAAAATGTAATTTACCTGTTTGTTACCTGAGTGTTAGGCTATTTCATTTCAAACTGAAAGCGTATCTGCTTGTTCTTGATGTGCAGCGCTTGGTACATTATTGACCGGGCTGTTTGTCCATTCAATTAAACAACTTACCGTATTTAGACTAATTTTTCTCTATTTATATTTGATTATCTATAAGAAAAGAAACATATACTGTTATCAGTGTGTGTAGATGTGTTTCAGCATGTGTGAGTCTGTGTTGTGGGAGTGTGTGTTTGCATGCTCTTAGGACACAAATATATATATATATATATATATATATATATATACAGTATATAATGTCTTCTGCAGGCAGGAGGGAGGTAGAATTTATGATGGCGTCGACCCATATTCTATCTCTATTGGGACATTGTGTTCACAGCGAGAATAATTTGAATATTCTCTTGCATTAGACAGGCAAAAGTGTCACCATTTACCTCCCATGTTATATTTCATTTATTGGTGGCAATGCTGGCTAGCTCTCATCTCAGGCAGATGAACCATGCAGTGTTTCAGTGTAAGGGAGGCTTTTTCTCACCTTAATGAACAGGCTTTTAACTGGCCAGCATAAATAGAGGCCACCCGCATATATTCACAAAGCTGGCAGGGGTAACAGAGTGGCATTCCAAAGTAAATTGCTCGCCCTACGTGAGGTGCATGCACATTGCAGTGGGTTCACAAAGCTGGGTGTTCTCATCTGCTTTCATCGGCAAAGCAGCACAGCCCTATTCAGTTATTGTCTTATCAGAGCCAGTTAATGCGTGCTAATTAGAGTAAATACTCTCTGTTTGGGAGGAGTTTTGTGATGGATGGACCGTTACGTTGATAGGGGGGGACTAGGGGAGTTTTTGAGGCCGATTCTATTCCAGTTTCTGCATTATCAGTGAGAATTATAACTAGAGTTTACCTGCTTTTCCCCACTTTTCATATATTTTAGCTTGTTATGTAATACAAATAATTATGCCCACTCGGCACGTACAGTATCCCTTCCTGCAATGACAGGAGATAACATATGTTCACTTTCTTGTTTAAAAATGATTGAAGTCCCTAGGAAACCCTTAGTGTATTTTGTTTATTTGGCTAGTTAAACTAAAGGAGTATCGGGTTGAAGCTGGCAAATGTTATTGTATAACTTGCCTTTTCTATCAAAAGAAGGTGTCAGTTGTCCTGCCCTGACAGGGGAACACACTCGTAGAGAGTCTAATGAATCATAAGGCACATTAACTCACAGCACCTGTGGGAAACTTAGCCATTGAGTGAATTAACATGTTCCTTGTTTACAGACTATGCAGGGGGGACTCCTCCTCATTAAGCCCCTTCCCATGGTTTGTTCCATCTTGTCCAATTTGAGTCTGAAGGCCTCCTTACTACTCTCTATATACGAGCAGACCCCAGAACCACAGTCCCTCCATGTGCACAGCTCACTGTTGTAATGTTGTACGTGTTGAATATTTGAGCTGACGTGTGTGCATGCACCTGCAGGGGGAGGGGTGGAGAGGAGTGTGAGCTCTGCAGGGGAAGGGGTGGAGACGATTGTGAGCTCTGCATGGGGAGGGGTAGAGGTGCTGGTAGGGCTGTCGCGGTGAAGAAAATGTACTTGCGGTGATTAAGGGTGGCCCAATACCGCGGTCTGCGGTATTATCG
>JAODUK010078671.1:0-15667 GCA_027564635.1 Typhlichthys eigenmanni | reverse complement strand
GATGAAAATCCAATCGCCTATCCTTTTCAACGAATATGTTGATACAGCTTCCGTAGTATGGAGGACCAGGACTGCCACAATAATAAATAAATAAATATATAAAAGTACAAATAAACAAACAAAAGTATAAACAATTAAATAAATATAAAAATAATTGAAAAAATAATTACACTTCCGTACTAAAAAAGGCCACTTCTGCATCCTTACATGTATCTATTTATTTATTTATTTATTTGTGCATTTCTACATCCATTCACCTAGGTTGGCCATATTGCTAACAGAGCTGGTGTAACTGATAGCTTCTCTGTGATTAGGTCATATGATACCGTATGTGAGATTACAGTGGGCATTCACATTCCGTTTTTATTTGGGTATTTTGACTGGGGGGGTGTTGAAAGCATAAAGCCCCTGAAAGCACCTAGAGTCTGCTGTTGTGCTGACTCAGCGTCGGGTGACAAGGCGTCATTGACGCCTGCCACAGCTTATCGTCCACATTGTCTCTTTCGCCCAGGTGTCCTCCCCGAGCTGTGACTCCCAGGGTCTCCACGGCGACGAGGCCCCGCCCTCCGAGCCCCACAGCCCCGTGGCCCAGACGACGTCGCGGCCCTCCGCCTGCCTCACGCCGCTGCCCCTGCTGACACGGGTCAAGACGGAGGAGCCCGCCGGCGGGCCCGAGGGCGCCCCACCTTACTCGGTGGTCTGCGCCCCGGTGGCCAAGCGGCTGTGGGAGGGGGGCAGCGGCAGCCGGGGGGACACGGGGGGAGGGGGTTCCAGGAAGGCGGCCCGTTTCTCCCAGAACGCGTCGGACGGCGCCAGCCCGGGAACCATGAGCGCATACGCCAGCGACTCGCCCGTCAGCTACCGCGACGACGAGGAGGTGGAGGAAGAAGATGAGGAGGAGGAGGAGGAGGAGAGGGGGGGTGGCGGCGGCGGGGGCGGCGAGGGGCCAGAGGAGAGCGCGGAGGAGCAGTACAGGCAGATCTGCAACATGTACACCATGTACAGCATGCTGAACGTGGGCGCTGCTGGTGAGGCAGAAACGCATGGTGAAAGAGTAGCTACTGAAGTGTGTTCAGTGAAGTGTGTTCTTGAGCTGTACACTGAGGAATAGGACTGAACTGTGGCGACACACGGCAGTGCCAAATCCCTCTTTTAAGACACATCTGGGTTTTCATGGGCTGTTATATGTGGTTAGTTATGGAATATTTTATTGTGGATCTTGCTTTGTGCAGTGTGCATAACATCGTAGCCTTTCTTCTCATCAGGGGCCTCATGTGTCAACAATGGCGCAGCTTTCATACTAAAAGATGGCGTACTCACAAAACTCGAAAAGTTCTGATGTATGATGTACGCCAGGTCCGCGTCTTCCCTTCATACATCCCAATAAACGTGTATTTTAGCGTACGTGCACGAGACTTTGACCCCGCCTTACCTCCTCCCATAAATGACTATGCAAATGATAATAAATGCACCCATGTCCTCATCCGTTATCCAATATGCAGTGGCTTATCCAGCCGCAAAACTGAGAAAGATGTAAGTTTTGATCACAGAGGTGGAGGGCAGGATACATTAAATATCCTGCCCTCCGGTATCAGCGATAAAAGAAAGTCAGCGAAGTAAATGACAGGCAGTCAATGCATCGGGTTGCAATGCAAAGTCAATATAGAGAATAGTGTGGCAGCCAAGCTCACAGGAAGATAGGATGGCTGTAATCATAGAATTACAGTGGCAATAATATGAAAGAGATAAAATGGATATAACAGAAGGATATTGGATAATTAGCAGAACTTATATTGTGGTCATAGGATATGTTTTTTTCATTGACAACATGTTGCCTTATAGTAATTGGAACGGACACATACAGTATTTGGTGTGGTTTGGTACTTTCCAGTTTGAAATCGCCCTGTCACCGAGCCAGACTTGACTTGGCGTTGCGCTCCGCACGTTCTCACGTCACGTTAATTTTGCTACATCACACTTTGCGCGTGAAAACCAGCGTGCGCAACCTTTTCGTTGACACGAGGTCCCTGGTGTTTATCACAGGTTATGAAGTTATTTAGCAGTTTACAGAAATGTCTTCACATAGTCCTCTTAAGAAAAGAAGCGTATCGGCTCGGTCTCAGCTGTGAGAAGTAGGCAACGAGCGTATCGTACCCGTGATGTGCGATCACTTGTTTCTCTTCTCCTCGCCTCTCAGCCGCTGGAGAGCGCGTGGAGGCCCTGCCAGACCACACTGAGACGCGAGGGCGGATGCGAGGCCGAGACCTGACATGTCTTCCCACGGAGCTCGTCACTCAGATAGGCAACCGCTGCCACCCTAAGCTATATGAGGAGGGAGACCCAGCAGAGAAGATCGAGCTGGTCTCAGGTATGGGGAATGTTCCCCATTGTTTTGTTGTGTGCATCTCATATAAGATTCTCAGAAGGTAATATGGTCCATGGATTTAGGAATCAGTATGAAATATGTATGTTTGAAGTTACCTGTAGTGCGGCATACAGCTCACTAGGTGGCAGTGTAGTCACTGGGGAGATTAGGAAGGAACTACCACTAAACAGGCACTTGCAGAGCAGGGGGCACAAGCACCTGCCCTTTTCCCAAATTAATCAAAAGTGTCTCTCTCAACCTTAGTTTATTAAATAATAATATTGTGGTCAAAATCATATGCCTTTAGATTGATACATAAAAACATACGTAATTTGAACATCTGAGAATGTGCCCTTTCTCAGTCACACTTTATGGCTTGAACGTCTCGCTTCCCAATCTACTGTAGGCCCTACAGGCAGCGCGGCAGCCGCGACTCCCAAGCTTGCTTGCTAGTAATTGCAATGGGCTATACCATAATTTTATCTGGTCATAGAGCCAGTTGAAATGTATCGTCAGTGGTGTTGGTCATGTTACTAAGGAAAATGAATATGTCACTTGTTACTTATTACTCCTTCAAAAGTAATATTACTTTACTTATTACTGCATATTAAAGGTAATTAGTTATGTTACTCGTTACATTACTATTACTTTATATTACTTTCGCTACCCTGCCTCACCCCATTCAAAAAATGATAGGCAAGCTGTTTAGCCAGCTAATTTTAGAATTTAATCCACATTATTAGAACAATAATTAAATAAGTAAAGTATATTTATAGAGCACCTTTCACAGACAATGGGTCACAAAGTGCTGTACAGTACATGTAATGAGAACAATTAAAGACCAACACAGCACAATATAAAGTACATCATCACATTTATTTAAAAACAAAAACAATCAGCCAAAGTGTAAACATTGCAGCCTCTCAAACCAGATGATTGGACAGGTTGGTTCAATTTGTGGACCCCAAGTTTTCTAGGACCACCGAAATAATAAAGGCAGTGGCCAGGAGAATAGGAAAAATATATTTTACAGTAGGCCTATAAGCAGGCTTATTCTCTTTTCTCAGAAGGTATTTCTCTCCCATAACCGTTCCCCAAAGTCTCCGTGGCAGACAATCATACATAAGCTCACACATTAGATACATGCTAAATTCTGACAATGAAGAATAATTAGATCAACTAAAAGCTAACATAAGTACCGTTAGGGAACATCATTGCAAGATCAAGTCACTGCACAATCGCCACAACAACGTAAAAATACTAACAGAGGCTTCACATGCACAGGTAAATGGTTTAGTGGGACAATAGAGGGGCTGCATACCTCAATCAGTATATAAAAGAAAATGTTTCAAATACAATCATATTATACCAGGCCTGATAAACAGAGGAGCACTGGAGCATTAGGCACTGGCGCTCGGTTACGACTACAAGTGGGGCAACATACGTTTTATAAACACTAATTGACTGACAAAATGGAAAAGCAAAGTTTTAAAAACAATTACGCTGTCAAACAATACCAGCAGACGATCACAACACACTGCTCCGCCGCTTATTTCTGTAGAACCCTCCTGTTCTTGCGGAAGTCTTGTTATTAGGATGCACAGCATTCACTTGGAAGCTTAGAAACTGTGCCTGACTGGACCTGCCACGCAGTCGCGCATAGGTGTAGCCATAGGTTTTGACATAGCTTTGACATAGAAGGATAAATTGACCCATGTCAAGTCAAGTCAATTTTATTTATATAGCCCTTAATCACATTGCAGTCTCAAAGGGCTTTACAACCTACATTTAACATGGAAACAAACAAATAATCAACACCCCCTTAACCTGCTCCTCCCCATGTCTTCATAAGATGTCGAAGAAGTCTAGGGGGGAAATCTCGTTCTTGTAATGCAGTAACGCAGAGTTACTTGGATTAGTAATTGTAATATTATTACAGTTTTGGAAATAGTAATTTGTTACCCTATTAGTTACTGAAAAAAGTAATAATATTACAGTAATGTGTTATGAGTAACTAGTTACTGCTCAACACTGGTATTGAATAATGCTGTTTACTACACTATGTTTACCAGGGTAAACATACTGAGAGAAGATTACAGAGTTAATATTAACAATTAAATAAAAACATAAGCAGCTGCGAGACAGGTGCCATCTTTTACATTTGTTTGACCCTGTGGAACTCTGCACGGGAATGCCATTGAAGTAGCTTACTAATTATATTTAAAAAAAACAAAATGTAAAGTACTGTAAACCGTGATTTTATGCATCACATTCAATGATATGAATGTTAGCACTAATAATGAATGAAGTGGTCAGTTTGCTGATAATGATGTGTCTCTGACCGCCAGGTACTTCTGTGTACATATCGCGAGCTCAGCTGATGAACTGTCACGTGAGCGCAGGGACCAGACACAAGGTGTTGCTGAGGAGGCTGCTCGCTGCCTTCTTTGACAGGTTGGTTCCTACCATTATTTTACCAGGCAGGTCAGTGGGGAACTAATCCTTATTTACAGTAACTGCCTGCTTTTTACTGTGTCACTTTTATGCCTGGAATTGATGCTCTGCAGATATACTGGTATGTAAATACCGGCTATATACAGTATTTTGGCCAGTATATTAAAGTTAATAAGTATCAGCTGGACTGAACTCTGATTGGTTAAGCAGAGGCATGGTTTATTGTAAACACGGCATTTTATGGACATCTGGCTTTCATTCAATGTCGCAGGTTACACGTGACGCCGCTGTTATTTTTAAACAGCAGAATTAATGAAAATAATAACTTTGTATGTAATATTTGACACACAAAAATACTGTACCTGGTTATGTGGCCATTATTGACTTTCATTTTATTTTCAGGCCTCCTTGAGCAAATGTAGCTGTTATCTGAAAAAGCAGTCGTTGTCTTTAATTGTTGTTATTGTGTGCATGTGTGTGACAATATTTGTATTTGGGGGAAAATAACTGCATGTGGTTTATATCATCAATGTTGCCATAACCGACATTTTTTGGGGGGGGCTTAAAGATCCCCACTGGCTTAACTAACTGGCTTTGACTGTAACAGGAACACTCTGGCTAACAGTTGTGGAACTGGTATCCGCTCCTCTACCAACGACCCTAGCCGCAAGCCCCTGGACAACAGAGTGCTGCATGCAGTCAAATGTGAGTTTTGTCTTTTTGTCTGCCTGCCGTCTACATCCACGGCAGGTCTGGGACATTTAATGAACCATATTTTAGTGTGACATTACATTGTGGCAGTCAAACATTAACAATGATTCTATCATTTGTAAATATGTTCCATTTCAGCCTCATTTCAGTTTATATATGGTGGAAGTCAACATTTCACAAACAAATCATCAAGAAATATTTATTTAATAACAAGAAAGAAGCTTTTTACACAGCCTCTGGTACAACTGGTACAATTTGCATCCCGACACTTCTGTGCCAGTCAAACAGGCAATAATAATAGAGATGCAATATTTTAGTCCATATCATGTCCTGTCAAACCAGCCACACACTGGAAAACTAGAGGCAACCACATAGACTTAGTAAACCAACTTGGCATGAAAGCACGTCCAATAACTTTTTTTTTCCTATTTTCCTAGCACAATCACTCTGATTGCAAAACAGAATCAAGTCTAGCACAGTGTGAATTCTCCCTAACGCGTCCGTGTCCCCACACAGTTTACTGCCAGAACTTTGCCACGACCTTCAAGGAGAGCGAAATGAACGCCATCGCGGCCGACATGTGCACCAACGCGCGGCGCGTGGTCCGCAAGAGCTGGATCCCCAAGCTGAAGCTTCTGATGGCCGAGGGTGACGCCTACTCCGCCTTCCTCCCCGACAGCGTCAAGATGGAGGAGGACACACTGGGGGCGGAGCCGGCCTTTGACCCCGCATCCCTGGAGGTTTCCAGGGGCGCCAGGATGGAGTCCGGGGCCTCCTCGGGCGAATCGCTACCGGGTGTGGGCACAGACGCAGGCGCGTTGTTTTAAGTGGGACGTGACAGATGAGGCCGCTAACAGTAATCCACATGGGCGAATGCAACGCCTGCAGATTCTGCATCTGCTTCTACATTTGTTGAGGACAGTGCTAAGATGTTTTTCGTTCAACCCACTACCCTCCTCCACCCCCTCCCACCCGCCGCCATAATGGATATGTTGTCTTTGTTGCTCCGGAATCACTACCAGGCCAAATCAAATGTTGCTATACGGACGATAGGCTTGTGGATTATTTATCTGTTTATCACAAGAATGTATTCCTTCAGACGGGCTCTACAGACATATTACAGAGGAGTAGATGGATGGGGAAAATGATGGAAAAAAGACATGACTTTTCACTGTGCTTCTAGAGAAGTATACAAAAGATTAAGAAGAAAAATAAAAACATTTTATGTTTTTTTAATAAAATAAACCGGGGTGGAGATGTGTGGTTCTTGTTGGGGTGGTAGTGGAGAAGGTGTGGTGGAGGAGTGCACTGTCCACTAGCCCACCGACATTTTCCCCATCTGTCCCTCGTGTTTGATCAAGCCTGGCTGTGTTGACTGTGCTGTCTTCTATGGGTCATATCATTTCAGCACAGCCCCATGTTTAACCTGACAACATCCCAGAGAGAAGCAGGTCTTTACTGTGAGTGTAAGAATCCCTAAGTGGAACAAGAGCTACACAAGGAAGTTGGTCATATTTTTAGAAGACAAAATATATTTATACACGTGCACATTAACTACAAACACAGTATGCACACAAAGAGGGATTGTTTTAAAATCTCAAGAGTTTCATTCTTTTTTTATGTGAGAACTGCTTGAATAAAGCAGAGGGCTATTTCATTTATACATAATATTGTGGTATAATAGTAAACAGTATTATGACACATGTATTTTCCTTATGTTGACAGTACAAAGCTCAACATAGACCTGTCTTTTATTAGCTTTGTTAATACTAACAACTTGCTAGTCCATAGCCTGCTTAATTGGCTCTGCATGTGAGGCTATACAGTAGCTTTGTACTATTACATTGAGGACTGAAAGAAAACAAGTGAACTACTGACATTCTGTTCTAATGCAAAAGCCACGGGAAAGAGATAATGTATGGAATATTGGAATGTGCCTTGTAATTGATATTATTGTAATTGAGGCAAAACGTTATAAGCCGATAGCTGTCTGCGCGTATGTGTATGGAATGGCTCTTCAAAGGGTCTTTATTGTATGATTAGGTTTGAATGTACATAATGCATTTCCAAATTTTAATTCCAGCTCCTTACAGTAGATATTGTTAAAGGCTGTCAATGGAGAGATTTAAGGAGGTACTTGCACCTTATTGAGATGAACCATGGTCCGTGCACCTTTTTAGGAAGATGGGATATACTGTATAACATAGACTTATTCATGTTTTTTATTAGTCTTTCATAACCAAGTGACACAAACTCTAAATGTAAATGTTCCTCGAAGATTGTTGAGCTGAGTTTAAGATTAAGTTTTCTGTTGGACGCTTGTGATAATGGTCGGCCCATTAACCCCATTGAAATTGTTAGTTTCTTCTTTTATTTTGTATATCAGATGTTTCAAATAATCTAACAAACTATTGTGAATTTGAATCGACAATATTTAGTTTCTGAGATTCAGTTGTATGCGTGCATGTTGGTCTACAGATCTGACCCTGATGATCGATATAATTATTTCAGTTGCAGGGTTAACTAAAAATATTTTTTTGGGTCTTGTGTTGTTTGTGGCACTGTATTAGCCTGGCCTCCATAGTTCTTTGTCACTTTGCAAATCAGTCTGAAAATTCTTAATAAGAAATAATTGATGATAGAGGCAGTGCGAACAGGTCTCAATAAAAAGTATTATCAAACATGTAGATCAACAAGCATAACTGATAGTCAAGTTAGTTTTGAATACAGACAATTTCTGCGGTCCGCACCATCTGGAACTGATTTGCTTGTTGTTTTTTTTAATTTGTTTTTGGATTGGGCTAATAGTTTAGTTTAACAGACTGATGTAGCATGGTAAAACTCTTTGAGCATGTAAGATCAAGATGCTCTGACAAGGCATGTGTTTATATTAATGTTATCTATTCTCTTTGTTTCTATATTTTATGTTTAATTCCCTCTTGATTTGTAATATCTTTTTTCTTATTTTACAAATGAACAATACACAGACCAAGACATACCGTATATTCATTTCTACTCAAGGTAACTGAGTCAATTTTCAAAATGTGCTTAGAGTAGAACAGTGGAAAAAAAAAGAAACTTAAATTAAAAATGCTTTATATTTATGAATGAACATACTCTGGCTTATTACCTCATATGCCAAAACCAAATGTACTAAATACAATAATATAGAAACATGAAATCAAGAGGCCATAAAGGGAAATGTCTATATGTTAATATACAACGCATACAAATGTAGATCTTACCATATACAGTACATGTATATATGACCTGCATATACTGTATTTGTCACAAGGGTGGAAAAATAATGTAATGTCTAAACATAAAACTGCCGACAAAGTTTTAGGATCCAAGCGGAAGCGTATACTGTAGTACATTGGCATGCAGCGTAGACACACATTCCACATTTGAATCAACATATTTCATATGTCAGATATTTGCATTCACATAATTAAGCTACATCAGGGAGTGGATGAAGCTAGTCCATTGCATGTGTGTCTGATGATGCACTTTCCCTATAGCGTTTAAAGCTTAAGAACTGTTTTTTTTTTATTCAAACATGTCTCAAGTCCACATTCATTTATGTACGTGAGAGCATTTGTGTAGATGGAATACAACATACAGAACTACTGAAAATGTATGGTATATTGTATGTAGATGTATAAGGTAGGCGATGTATTTACCCAGAAACAAAGCTTCTCTAAACGTGTGCAGTATTGGTCTGCACCGGTCTGCACATGCCATTGAAGCACCAGCGCCCCCTAATGTCCGTTAT
Organism: Typhlichthys eigenmanni; assembly: GCA_027564635.1. Taxonomy (NCBI): domain Eukaryota; kingdom Metazoa; phylum Chordata; class Actinopteri; order Percopsiformes; family Amblyopsidae; genus Typhlichthys; species Typhlichthys eigenmanni. The sequence goes on along the minus strand of JAODUK010078671.1, from coordinate 6,362 downwards.
TCTTTATTTTTGTTTTTCTTTTTTTGTTATACTTAACTTTTTTTTCTCTGTGTTCTAAGTGCCAATAACTTTGTGAAAGCCTTTTTAACTGTGACCCAACATTATCAAACAAACTTCACATTAAGGCTACTATATATAAAGATGCATTGTCATAAAGAAAACATTAAACATAAACATGAAGAACAATATGATAGATCTTAATTAAATATTTGTAACAACTTGTCTTGTGTCATGCTGTATTTATATAGTATAGATGACATTTAAAAAAGTGTGTGTGTTTTATGATCACAGAACCAAGACAAAGGTAGGTCTACAATACAGTAAGTTCATCAAACGAAAAATTATAATAGCATAAAAAGGCTATATTTGATTCTACACTTGGTGTGGAAAAGCCCTTTATCACGGGCTAGTGCATAATCAGCATCTACATTCATTAATCTCACTTAATCATGCTGAAATTGCCTCTATCCCTGACAGTGTGCTGCCTCTCCCATGTTTTGCTTGCCTAGAGGCTATAGTTCATAAGCTTATGAGTGGTAAATGGTCACAGTATTGTATTATGAAGCTGATGCTTAAAAAGGCTTTGGCATCTAAACGAAACATGAGTGCTGGAACTGAATTTTATAGTCTCCATTTCCTTAGTTTTTTATTTTCTGTTGAATGTGAATGTTTTTATTTGATTTCTTTTTGTATAGCCTACCTTTTTACATAGACCTGGCCGAAGAAGCTGCATACAATGTTGCGGACTTAAAATATTAAAACACAAAACAAAAATAAATGTCAAATGTAAGATGAAAAAACAGAAGCAATATTGTGTAGCCTATATAGCCTATATTCTGTACAATAAGGGGTGCACCTTGTAATATCCAGTAACTATGATATCTACAAATTGGCCTCAACTTTTTGTTTGTTCAGCAATCATCTTAATAAAAGAAAACGTTACAGTCTATGTCATGGACTAAAAAATACATATATTTTTAAAACAAGTTTAGTTTCAGCACGCACCAAAACTCCCATCTAAATGTGCCATATATTGCTCGCACAAACGCGGGGATAGGTGTACTTTATGCAGTGTCCCAAATGCGTGTGACGTGAATACTGTAAGGAAATCGAGGTGTGCCACCTACACGGTATAGCCACTTGCTTTTTAAAGATAGCGTGTACAGCTGAGTAGCCTATTTGTAGATAAAAACTAAATAAGACAAACATTTTATGCTATATTTGGCTCCTTCAGAAAATCTGAGATGTTTAAACGTAAGTCCATAGCCTAATTTGCTTAATATATTTCATTGCTTTAACCAATCTGACTGTTTTTAAATATGCCTGCATAATGTTAGGCTAGTGTAACACCATCTCTGTCTAAAGGGACTTACGTGATTGGTTATACCCTCCTTGGGGTATTTGGGGCAATTCTTTGTTGCTGTTGGTGAGTTTGTTTTTCTCTTATTAATGCGTCTGACAGATTCACACATTTATCAAGATGAGATCCAAAAAACATATTTAAAACTACATATTCAGAAATTCTAGAGTGGTCTATTCGGTGGCTAGACATATTGTGACAGGCTAGGCTAATTACAATAATTACTTTAATCTTCAACAATCTGAAATACAAACAAAAAATAGCCCAAGTGCGCAAATAGGCTATGACCGGTGTTACACACAAATAAACGGTACGTTTATAGTCTAATTACCTGAACTATTAGGCTGAACATATTGGGTTACTATATATATATTAATATACTATATATGTTAATGATCTATCAGATACGGTATATTGCCTACAGACATGCAAAATACAACGCCAGTAGCGCTACAAAGATAGATAGCCAAAGGTATAGTAGCCTAGGCTGTTATATCAGATTAAAGTATTATTTTAATGACCCAATGGTAAATATTATAAATCACATACATAAACAAATGTAGTAATGTTAAGCAATGAAATGTTTACAGAATCTTTGACGAATGCTTATTCTTTAAAATCACTGCAATTGAAAATATGTAGTTCTATACAAAGGGTGTGTTATTGTATCATTTGTGACCACCAACAAAATGAAAGATTGCAGCCTTAATATTCATCATGCCGTTTTAATGTAACAAGGATTTAACACATTTTGTTATATTTCTAAGGTACTTCTCACCACAGTGTTTTGATAACTCGGGGTAAGTTATTAGCATTGAAAATAATTGTGTTAATCACTATGTAGTGATATTGAATAGATGTCACATGACTACTGTCTCACCAACCACTCACATTCAACTCTGAGGAACTGGTACAAAAGTCAAACTTTTGCTGTTAGTAGTCTATATTTTATGTTTCTTTCATCTATCATAATTTTATCCTTTTATAATTTCAATTACATTTACAAGGGAGATTGGAGTGGCAATACTTAGTATCAAATTAATTAGATCTAATTTAAATAAATCTGGTTCCAGGGGTAGAACCCAGTAAGGCTGGCTTGAGTAAAACAGTATATTGTAATGGAAACCACATACGGTTCCACATTTTTTAAACAGTAGCCGGAGTCCTACAGTTTCATCTTCCCCGTAGGACTATTGCAATGTTTTCTTCATTAGTGTTACACCTAGTTTTAGGCAGAAGACAAAATACCATAAACAAGAAGGAAATGATCATGACTTTCATACCAACTCAACATTGAAATCTACAAAGTCCTGGTAAGGTAAAAAGTCATAACGTCAATAATATTATGCTCTAGAGTAGATTATGTTTTGCTCCTGCAAACCATTTAAGCATTAGCTATACTCAACTGTTAGTGTACTCTGTACAATGTGTGTGTGTGTGTGTGTGTGTGTGTTCATTTACAGTACAATATGTGGAATAGTATAATCTGTATTTGTTCAGTCCAGCAGAAACATATTTAACTGCAAAAATATGTAATTAAATTTTGCATTTTTTTTAAAGCATATTCAATATTCAACGTAGTGAATGTGTTTTGAATCCCATTACCTATCTATTCACTGTAGTTCCCCCTCTCCTGTTGAACAGCTCTCATGGCCACCAATCCTAGAGACACACGTTGTTAATGACTGGTAAGATCAACTCAACACCATTACAGCTTTATGACAAGTTTTTAACGATTAGCAACGATAGCAACGATTAGTAATAGTATTCCAGCAACTCCTGAAGTGATGTGATATGATAAAGTAACAGCTATTGAAATTTATCTTTTTCAGGCAGGACACCAAGCAGCAAAAAATTATGGAACCTCTGTAAGTGTTCTTTTGTTTTGATTTGTTATGTTGCTGTTACTGATAGTGTGTTTTCACCATCTTTATATTGTTTTATTTAAGGCGGAAAGATGTGCTGACAATCACTCCATGGCTGGCTCCTATTGTCTGGGATGGCACCTTTGATACAGACATAATCGATCACGCTTTCAAAGATCAGAATTTTACCATTGCAACAACTGTGTTTGCAGTAGCCAAGTGAGTTTATGATGTTGCACTTTGACCATTTATCTTTACATTACGTATCACACATAAGAGAAATGGTCAAACATGTACAGTGCATTTCAATGCGTGTCCTACATCACCAGATACACCCGTTACCTGCAAGATTTCTTGGAGACAGCAGAGAAATACTTCATGGTGAGACTGTTCTTACTGATTATACTAGTTATACCAAAGACATCTGAATAATAACAAAGATGGAGCATTGCAATGCCATGGAGCAACAATCCCACCAAATTAACACCCACTATTGCCTATAAAAAGTCACTGAAACTCCATGAATAAATATTCATCGATGACTGCAATGATGGCCAAACCCAACAGAAAGCCAACACAAATAATTTCACCCGATCACTAAAGATTTGTGGTTAGTGGGGAATTAATTATAGACAAACTTTTTGTCAAGATTGAGACACTGATCTAAAATTACTTCTACAATACTTCTACTCTTCTGCAATTCATTTGATGTGGAATGTTCTGTAAGGGTGTCCAATCAATATCGTAGTATCAATTCAGTAGTTATTGTTCCTTAAGCATGCCGAAACTAATAAGTAGGGCTGTCCCGAATGCCATTTTACAGGTTTCAAATACTTGATGGTATTTCCGAATACTCTTTCTCAAAAACACCACTAAAAACACTCAACTATAATTAATAAGCATTACAGAAATAATCTTTGATTCCTCCTGTATTACCCAATAAGAATGTGTGTTGAATGAATAACCTCACTCTCTTCTTACAAACAGAGCCAATTGCAATCAATTGTGTTGATGACACAGTGTAGGGCAGGCAATTACCTTACAACATGTGGGTTTATATGGAGACAGTAGGGATTAATGGGAAAACATGCATGCATAATGTGAGAAAACGAATACTAGAATCCCAATTTTTAAATCAGATACATACCCAATGAACGAATACCTGAATAATCGAATATTTGGGGCCAGCCCTACTAATAAGGCAAACAATAAATCTAAAACACAGCTGCAAATACAACTGCAAAACTTATATACAACACAAAACACACACTGAATACAATGGATTCCGGAGAAAGGGTGTGTGGCATAGTATCGTCAATCCTTTTGACAGAACAAGAGATATTTACTACAATGTTGTATTTGCTCTAACATTCAACAAGCCAGAAATAAAATAGTTACATTTTCTGGTATAAAAAATAATAAATGTTATTGTTTTACACATTGTTGGCTGTACATGCACCTTCTAATAATATATATCTTATATTTAAAGTTAATAGTTTAGGTCTGGCAACGTCCCCTGTGAGTGGTTATATTTCGATTTATACTTAATATCATTCATTTCAAAACATCTCTCAAGATTCTTCCTTCTGCCATTCTTCACATTTTATTTTATTTTTGTGCGTATGCATGGATCAAAGTGTGCGTGGAGGACCGCACATTCTCCTGTCAAGTTAGTTTTTTATATATCACAACCTTTGCATGCAAAGTGGCATACGCATGTTTCTAGCCCCATTTTGTGTGTATGCAACCTTTATAAATGAGACCCCAGGGGCCTCATTTAAAAAACTGTGCATAGAATTCACGTGAAAATGTTGCATATGAACTAGTCTCAGCCTCTCAGCACAATAACGTCACATAAGCAACTCTGTGCTGAACGCCTGATGCATATACCCTCGTAAGCTTGACACTTTTGCTCTGACTTTCTGGAAATAATATTGTCGATATGTATGGGCTGTTAGCATTGTCACTCACAAGTATGTCCCCGTAATTTCCGGTGCAACGCTAAATTTACTTACTTAAAATCTATCCATCCATCCATCTTCATCCGCTCATCCATATTTGGGTCGCGGGGGCAGCAGCTCCAGCAGGGGACTCCAAACTTCTCTTTCCCGAGCCACATTAGCCAGCTCTGACTGGGAAATCCCGCGGTGTTGCCACCCTCCTGAGAAAACCCATTTCGGCCGCTTGTACCTGTGATCTCATTCTTTTGGTCATGACCCACTCTTCATGACCATAGGTGAGGGTAGGAACGAAAATTCAGCTCTCTTTTCGTCACAACGGTGCAGTAATGTGATTGTAATACTGTGCTGCTGCTCCGATTCTCCGGCCAATCTCCCGCTCCATAGTCCCCTCACTCGCGAACAAGACCCAGAGATACTTGAACTCTTTCACTTGGGGTAAGGACTCATTCCCTACCCGGAGTAGGCACTCTATCGGTTTCCTGCTGAGAACCATGGCCTTAGATTTAGTGGTGCTAATCCTCATCCCAGCCACTTCACACTCAGCTGCGAACCGATCCAGTGAGTGCTGGAGGTCACGGACCGATGATGCCATCAGGACCACATCATCTGCAAAAAGCAGAGATAAGATCCCCAGGTCACCGAACCGCAACCCCTCCCCACCACGACTATGCCTCGGTATCCTGGCCATGAATATAACAAACATGATTGGTGACAAAGCGCGGCCCTGGCGGAGACAAACTCCCACCTGGAATGAGTCCAATTTACTGCAGAGAATCCGTACACAGCTCTCGCTTTGGGCATACAGGGATTGGATTGCCTTTAAAAGGGACCCACCCCCTCACCCCATACTCGCACAGCACCTCCCACAGTTTCTTCAGATCCACAAAACACATCCCAGGTCCCCTCCAGGAACCTTGCAAGGGTTTTACACATTGTTGGCTGGGTATTTTACATGCATACTGTATCATCGTTGCTTGCCTTAGTAAATATAGCTCATGTCTGCTATGGAGGTTTTAATGATAGGTGTATTTAGAATTCATATTTTAGGTCTTGCAACGTCTATGTTTGTAACGCCGTGCTGGTGAGGCGAGTGCAAACAAACAAAAAAGAAAGACACCGCTGCTGCCAAGCAACGAGCCGTGTGGCTCCTTCTTTAATATAACTGAAAGAACTTAA
>JAODUK010078661.1:0-15668 GCA_027564635.1 Typhlichthys eigenmanni | reverse complement strand
GGCTGTGTGTTGTGTTATTTTGAGGGGACAGCAACTTTACACTGTTCTACAAGCTGTACAATCACTACTTTACATTGCAGAAGGTGTCATTTCTTCATTGTTGTCACATGAAAAGATATGCTCACATATTTGCAAATATGTGAGGGGATACTCTGTGTGTGTGTGTGTGTGTGTGTGTGTGTGTATATATATGTATGTATATATATGTGTGTATGTATATATATGTGTGTATGTATATATATATATATGAAATAAGAACGATCATTAACGCGACATTTGCAACAGGTAAATAAGATGATATATGATTACATTTCAAATAAGCGACTTACTGTAACTTTAAATACGCGTCATTGTGTAATGTTTGACAAGGCCACACCTCACCTATGTAACGGAGGCAATGGGTGCGTTCAGTGGAGTAAACGTTCAGGACGTTCGCCTTTTTACCGACACAATAGACTAGACACGTTTCCTCAAAAACGCTTGCAACGTTCATGAACTAGACAATAAACACATAGTACATCTCTATGTATGACTAGATATGTATTGGAAATTTAAAAAAATATATAATTTGCCATATGATCAAGAATGTTTTTACACCCACTGCCCAACTCCTCCCTGGTTTGTAACCTGTCGTTCAGTCCACTGCTGTAGGCTATATCGCTTTCAATGAACGTAAAGTAAACGTCCCACCATCCTGAACAACAGCTAGGGAACGTCTGAAAATATTTCATTCGTCGAAGCTGTTCAGTCAAATGCATATAAAAATGTTCACTGGACACACCCGTTGTTTATCTCAATGTTGTTAGGGTAGGTTGTGTGAGAAAACGTCACATATTTGTTTTCAGATGTCACGTGTGGTATAGAGTCCTTAAAATATTGATAGTCCGTTTTTTTGCTTCTTTCCATTGGCTGAAAAAGTTCAAGTTTTGTGATTATCGACTGTTGTTTGGCCGCTGGAGACGTCAATCAGTGACGTACGACTGTCACTGCAGTCCACCAGACTGTGAAGACAACCATGGAGCAGGGTTGACTGTGTGTTTTACGAGTAAGCTAGTCTATTTTAAAAAATATTCGGCCGACGGTGCGTTAGCTGCGAAATACAAGTACGTTACAATTGGCTTACGGTTAACAATAAAAGCTGAATGAGATTTCAACGCCGTCTGTACGGAATTGAATTTTAACGCTCGAGTCGAGGGCAATTAGGCTACCAAGTCTGACGTTGTCGCTATCGTACCGTACCGTACCGTAGTTGGATCTCGCCAAAGAACTGTGGAATTCGTAGAAACAACCTCCTTCTTAACTTCTCATCATTGGGCACCAGGCAAGTTAAGCTGAGGTCACGAAACGTGCCTGGACATGCATTTAATACGTCTTGCAACAGGTAGACGTCTTGTAGTCACGCTAATTCAAAATATTAAACCCGGGCAAGTAGTTTTTTTCCATTTGATGTCATGAGTTGGTCTGTTTTTTTTTATGCGCGATTTGTAATTGCTAACGGAACTGTCCGCCATCGAGCAAACCGAAGGATGCAGGTTTTGGAAACTGTCTAAATCCCAGCCGACCATGTTGGATCACAAAGAGTAGCATTATCGCGTTATCTGGAGATAGCCTTCCGTTGTACATTTTGCTTGTGTTTTATACCGATGCGCACGGAATAATACGCGAAGGAAGGATCATTTAATTTGATTCAGGGATATTCTAGCTTGTCTAGCGAGTTTGCAGTTCATGCATCAAAATGTCGGCTATCTCTGCAACCGAGAAAGTGGACGGGTTCACGAGGAAATCCGTGAGGAAGGCTCAGAAACAGAAAAAATCTCAGGGGTCTTCCCAATTCCGAAATCAGAGTTTTCAGGTTGAGCTCTCACCACTGCCTCAACTCAAAGGTAAGAGGACAAATGGCTATTCCGTCTAAAATGATAGCAGTGTTTTGTTTGAATAAACTCACCGATTGGCCTATTTACTATGATGAAAGCAGATTTAGGAATTATTCCGTTTGTTAGTAAATTGCGTGCCAGTGCATTACTCGTAGCTCTCGCCATTTAATCCCCATTGTATTTGAAACGTTCATGATTGTTTCTGCATTTCTCAAACACTCAACGGTAGGCCCCACAAAAATCAAATCTCAACTCTTTTACATTAATAGCCTAGCACTAGTTATACACGCAGTCTGACAGACGTTGTTTTTACAAGGGAGTGTCACATTACAAATATAAGTTTGTCTTAATTTTCCAAATTTAAAACGCTATCAAATTATTTGAGATTGTGTGCGCGGGTGAGTATACATCCATATCTTCCAGACTGACCAGTTTGAGAATTTGAACTGATGACCCTATTGCTGTCCTGTTTCATTGAGGCTTAAACTCTTGTGGGCTGTTTTAGTGTTGTACGGTATACTTGCATTTTCGTCTATTACTAAAGAGTCTACTCTAGTGTAAGAAGAGCTGTCCAGAGCTTTTGCTCATATACGGCATGTGTCGTGAAGCAGATAGCCTAGCTGTGCTTGAGGCACATCCATGTATTTTGAGCAGGATGATGTGTTTTGGATCAATATGCCACTACAGCAGCATACACTATTGACAAACATTATGGCAGTGCCATGTTGGCAAATTTGCTGACAGGGATATTATCAATTTTAAAAACCTTGAGGGTAGTAGGCTATTAGTTAAGTCTTAAACTGCAGCGCTCACAGCAATTTGTGCCTTGTCATTGTCAGTTGAATTAAATAATAGCTTTAAATATGGAATCTTTTTTTATTATGTAATAAAACTGCAATGAAGGAAGGACTCCTCCTATTATTGGAAACTATAGATTTATGCTAGTTTGTTTTTCCGTTTAATAAATACAGTTATAGTGCCATAAGAATAGGCTTTATTTTGCCCTCATGAATGTATTTTAATCAGAGCATGTTATTTATAGTCTGCCTACAAATAAGGGCAGAGAAGTCATATAACAAAGTGTGTATATCTGTGCAGCCATTATTGCTAGGGGGGTTATTAAATTAACTAAACTAAACTCCTTTTTATCTGGTTTTATGTTTTAACTGCTGGAAAAGTCTTTGTTAGAGACATGGCTCTTGTATTAAGGTACAAACTTGTGTTTCCTTTTATAAAAATCAAATTTTATATAGGTTTCTACCCAGTATGGAATTTGTTTTTCCAGGTCTGAGTAAGTATGGCAAATAGACAAGAGAGTATGGAAACATTTGGTTTCCATCCCTATGCATCTAAAATTCAAACAGTTGCCATACAAGCAGTATTTTTCATGTTTCTTTTAATAAGGCAGCCTGAACAGCCAAAATGTGTATCACTGTGATAGCATATGAGTTATTAAAAGCCAGGGATTAATATATTAATTACAATTATTAAATGTATCATTCACATGAATTAAGTGCCACAAAGGTTACTTCCCAAACATTTTGGATTATGACTAAGCAGGAAATGTAATGTATTGATGCTATTATGCTATACTGTAGCTATACAAAAAAGGCATACATTCTAGCATTTAAATTGACTAGAATGTGGGAAATTAAGTGTTTGATGCTCAACATTTTCTGCAGGAGGACCCTCAGACCTCCCACTTAAGTATTGTCAATCTAATAATCAAACACAACCTACGCCCACACGTGTGTATATAATCTGAGCTCTTCTGCTTTACTTAGTTTGACTTGACATCTACTATCAGAAAGTCACTATAATAAAGGCCATTGTAAAAATGTCCCAAGATACCGAGGTATGAATCAGGGATAAAAAAAAAACAGTTGATGCCTTGACAAGACTGAACAGTGGTTTTGGGAAACTATTATTACATCCCTATTTTACAAAATCTGGACATCTGCGACCAACTAGTTTACAGTACATCTTTTAATTTGTACATCATTTGTACATCATTTTTAAATGGGGGGGGGGGGGGATGTGTAGGAACCCTGTATAGTAATAATATAGTAGATATCACATTATTATTGACTTGCTTAGTGTTTCAGGGGAAAAGCATGTGCTACTGTGCTAGTGAAGATCATATGAGTAGTTAGCCTAACAGCTCTGTTTTTGTTCTGTCGGTTAGGCCTCTTATTCTTCCAGACGTCTAATAACTATTCTCTCTTTATGAAATAAACCCCCTGCTCCAATCCCAGTTTGCTCTGCCTGACTGCCTGATACAGACCGGGCGGGACATGTCTGTCAAATTAATTTCTGCAGTGTTAGGCTTTGTACCCAATAAATTGTACACTCTTTAATTTGCTATTACTATGTTTTTCTTGTGATCTTAGATCATTTGTACACGAAGGGTGACTTGTTTGATGTCTCATCCAGTTCTTTGATCCTATGTTTGTATCAGATATTCATTATCCTTGTGACTAATTTATTTTGTGTTCTTTGTTCCCTTGCTCAATGTCTCAATGAATTTCAAAACACCAGTTTGTGCATTTTCTGCTTCAATTTATGGTGGAGGAATATTTATGGCTAAAGGAAAGTGAAATGTAACTTAGGCCTAGGCTCTCTGGCATTCTGTATTTGCTTTCTCCTGTAGATTAACTTCTCATTTAATATTCCCAGCTGAGTCAAAAACACATGCGTCATATGCTTACCCTTCTGTCTTCCTCACATGTCTTTTTTTGGGGGGAGGGCAGTAACCTGCAGGCACCTAATCTTGTTAATGATACATTAATACATGTTATTTCATGTATAAACCCCTGCACTTTGAATAGTAAATACCCTGTGTTTCAGTAGGATTTCTATTCACATTAAAAACAATGCATATTCAAAACATTGAGCTTTGAGACCCTCCAATCATGTCTTGCATAGGATGTTTTACTGAAGTTTATTGAAGCAACGTAACTGGGGTATTGTGATTTGCCAAGCTAACGTTGGGTTTCTAGCAAGCATCAAACTATAACATTAGCTGGAACAAATATGTACAAATAGAGTAGGCTAATACTAGTTTACAAGAGCAGACCAACAAGAATGAATGTAAACGTCAACCCACAAGCAGAACAATAAACGTGCACAGAGAAGAGATTGGTGTTTAATAAAAATGATCAATTTAATTTCAGGACACTTTCAAAACACTCAAGGACATTTTACATTGTTCAATGTAATAGAACTTTACGCTGTAAAAGACTCATTTAGTGGCATTCACACTACAGGTGGCAAGCAGTAGATTGAACCCACCCACTTTTGCGCGTACCTCTGAAGCACAAAATTCCGTGGTATGCACAATGCATTTTGTTTTCTAGCGTTAGAAGCATACAAAAATATTTTCAGCGGATCTTAGTTTCACTAGTATTATGCTTGACAAAATGTTTGTTTCCGATTTCAAAAGTATTTATAAAAACAATTAAAAAAACATATTTGTAAATGGGAAAATGCGTTATGTTGTTTCTGGTACTTTCTCGTTTTCGGATAAAAAAAAATGGATGTAGAAGATGGCCAGATTGTTAGCAAGATGCTGGCTACAAGTCGCAGAATTTATGGACTTGACCAGCTTGATCCTGCTGCCCTCTTTGCACACAACAGCACTAAGCTATTCTGTATTGGAAAAATATCCTATTCTAAATAGCTTTCAGTGTATAGTTTTTCTCACTGTTGGGGAAAATACGTTTTAGTTAGCCTATAGCTTTGTTAATGGCAAAGAGACTGGAATGCATCACGTGTGTTGCACTTGTGTACAAATTCATTGCAGGGACACATTAGTGGTTTGAATACAGTGGTTACCATTATACATTTTTCAATTGTTCATAGATGTTAGGAAGAAGCCTGCTGCCTCTTATTATTTGACGGTTATTCTTGCAGTTTGTATTCTTAATACAAACTGCAATTCTTAACCCCGTTGCACACTGCATGCAGAGCTGACTGTCTCTACTTTGGATCTGCTTCCATGTTAATCAGTGAGTGTTTGCTACAATGTTGCTGATGTTTCTTCAACCTTTTTGATGAACATTCAGATTAATTACTTTATTTCAGTCTATGTAACTACTGTATTTACCTTTTTTTTAAAAAATTTATTTAATTTTTTTTTTTTAATAACTGTTTCAAAATCATGGAACAGTATAGGTTGGATGTGTTGTTGCTGTGTTGCCAATTGGGCTTTCCCTTTTGTTATTATGTATGCTCTGAGTTGCAATAAAATTTCCTAGAGAGCTCTCCTTCGTAGAGTAAGTTGTGAATCTGTGTTCTGCTGTACAGATGCTATTATGCTATACTGTAGCTATACAAAAAAGGCATACATTCTAGCATTTAAATTGACTAGAATGTGGGAAATTCAGTGTTTGATGCTCAACATTTTCTGCAGGAGGACCCTCAGACTTCCCACTTAAGTATTGTCAATCTAATAATCAAACACAACCTACGCCCACACGTGTGCCTATTATATTGACATTGAACGCACGCCACCGAATAAAGTGCCAACTTGGAAATCCCTGTCATATGTCTGATTGATTGGGGAGTAACTTAAAAGGTATTTTTGTAAAGTTTGATTATTACTTCTAGGACTGATTTCAAATGTATAAAGGATATTCGCCTAAGAAAATTTCATAGAACAATTTGCTGTTCTGTGACCTTTTATTAATGTTAGTCTAACTGAAAAAAAGTTCTACTCTTATTTACCTTGAGCAACATACACTAATAAACTAATCTCACACAGAAATGTTGTGATTCATTTCACGCCAAACAGGCCAATTGTCGACAGCTTGGTGTCTATGCAAAAATACAAATAAATCATTTTTATACGTTCTGAGGCCAATGTTTTGTGATATATTTGGCTGGGCAATATGACTTCAAATGTAATTTTTCTTTTATTTTGGTAAACAAAATAAATTTTAGTTAATGCCATGTGGAAAAAATTCTAAAGATAAAATACTGTTTAAAAGCAATATAAGAGCTTGGATAGGGCAGCTCCAATGGGTCAGCAGGCTGCGTATTAGTGCTCAGTGTGTGGATCTGACTCATGTTGCTTGTGATCTTGTTCTAGTACTAGATGTGAAGGAATTATTGTCTGCCACTAGATGTTAGAATAATGCACACCAGCATCTCAGACAAATGCTACGTGGCCCACACACATGCACTTGCATGCATGCACGACCGGCCTGGTTTTGAAAACACAGTTCTCAGTAGGAATGCCACAATACCAGAAAGTAGTAGTTTATTGCAATACTAGTGAAATTCCACGATATTCAATTTGACTACAGAAAAAAAAAAACTTGCATGTACTTTAAGGTACATGGGACTGGAGACTAGGTGTAACTAGGCTGTAATTGTTTATGTAGCCTATGTACTTAACCTAGCTTTTAATAACTGGTAATCTCAAGGTCATAACGTTGTATGCAGACACATTGCAGGTATAAATAATAGAGTAAAAGTCAGCTCTTCTGAGGCTGGGGGTTTATTTATGGGGTATGATACTGTAATGTCTGTACATAGCAGCATTATGCAAGGGAGCAGCTTTCCAGCGCCATTTGTGGTCTAACGTCCAGTGCACATTGAAATTAATGGCTTTTTGCAGCGTCACTCGTCAAGTAAATAACGTTTAATAACATGCACAAATGACACACAAACAAGGTTTGTGCACAAACTAATTTAAACACATTTATTCAAATTCTCATAATGGGGTTCCAACTTTACGGAGGTTGGCTTCACAGTGCATTTGAATTTGTGGGGCGGAGCTTCTGACGGAGTTTGATTTGAGTTAGAAAGCGTTCTCGAGAATAAATAACCCTGCCTTTTAATGTGTGCAGCAAGCTTAACCATATTGGAGACGCACATTTATTTATTGACTTTTTATTAAAGAGGACAGTTGAACACGCATTGGAAAATATTCACAAACATGAGCAAGATTAAGTCTGCAAGATGGTCTCAACGTCTGTTTCAATATACAATGCCTTGCTGTAACAATCTAAGATTTCTGGGATTCTGAGCTCCCTGTGTTTGCAGTGTCATGTTTGTAGGACCTGCCATAAATGTATAATGATTGGCCAGAGAGTTGACCTGAAACATGAGTCAGTACTGATCCCAATGGGCACATAGCAGTAAAGATAGTTAGTCCTTTTTTTTTTTTTTTTTTTCATCAGCAGAAACCAGGAGTGCTCATAACTCTCGTGTGATAGACACTGAAAGATGACTCATTGAGACATCAGCATAGTTGCCATAGCAGCCAGAAGCCTTGAGAACAAGCCAGGCACATTTTTGCTTTCCCAAGATAGACTGCTTCATTTAGCTTGATATTTCTGTCATACTGGTGAATATTTAAGTGACAATTCCTAACCCTACCTTATATTTTTATTTAAGATATTTATAAAAAAGTGTTTATTGCAGTCTAGGTTCAGCTGGTTATATAGCCAGCCGTTTTAGTTGAAAACCAGTTAGTGGCATTTTCATTGTTAATGTATTTAGAAAGTTCAGTCGTCTTGATTCTTTGTAGCCTATCAAGCCTGTTACAACAGACTAGATATGCACATTATCATTTTGAGAATGTACTGCAGCATTCTCCATCATAGTAGGGCTAACCTCCATCATTGTACACATGAAAAACAGAGCTAGCTTGTTCCTGTTAATTATCATCCTATTGATTGACAAGCTGCATCATGCCCATTTACCATTGTCTGCCAGATAGAAAATTGTATATGTTTTCTAAGACAGATTTAATGTTTTATGAGAACCTCTTTTCCTTTCACTGAATTAATGTTGTATAATACTAAAGTTCATTGTGTTTGACTAAGAAATCTCCAGTGTGTGAAATTAATCTGAAATGTATCAGCCTGGGCGTACAATCACAGAATCCCTGCCATAGAGGCCACCGTACAGTTTGTTTAGTGTACAGTCCTGGGCCCTGATTGATCAATGTTGCGTACGAACAGATATTTGCGTAAACCATGCGTTCAATCTTTTCTACGCAAAAAGTGGGATTATGAATTTGTACTTAGACTTAAGAACCTGCGTAAAGTTACGCATATCTCCGACCATGTGTACGCACAGCACCTTGTGGTAGAAAAGTCGAACTGCTAATGAAATTCCATCCACCAAATGGA
Source organism: Typhlichthys eigenmanni (assembly GCA_027564635.1). Taxonomy (NCBI): domain Eukaryota; kingdom Metazoa; phylum Chordata; class Actinopteri; order Percopsiformes; family Amblyopsidae; genus Typhlichthys; species Typhlichthys eigenmanni. The sequence goes on along the minus strand of JAODUK010078661.1, from coordinate 6,652 downwards.
GAAGAGATTGACAGTACTAGGCAAATGATAAACTGAAGAAAATATGATTGGTTTATTCTTGTAGGCATATTTATTTTCTAGACACTTGGCTACTAATAATAATCTCAGGATACTACAGAATTCATAAACTTCAAACAATTAAGCTTAAACTAATACATTGTAAACAAATGTTGTACTTTTTACTAAGCCCCGCCCCCTTTCAGATTTCCAGTGAGATTTGTGATTTATCTAAGTGTTTTTTTTTTAATGATTTGCATTTTAATGTTGGCCATGTTAGTGTGTTTGTCTCAAACAATATTTTATTGTTCTTACAGTCAATGTGTTGTTGCATAATTACAGAAAGTTCTACGGAGAAACAGACGAATAAGAAAAGAGTGCGTATGTTACGTAGATTACTACAGACCATTTGTTTGGTAATGCCCCTATATGGCCAACGATACCGAAATTGTATCCCCTGCCATCCTTTGTGCTATGTATCCTTCATTCATCAATTAATATGTGCTTATGGGTGCATGGCTGTTTTAAATGGCAAGAGTAGCTGCGATGTTGTGCTATGGTATAATTTAACCTTCATTCATGAAATAATGTGCTTAGTAGATATATGACTGGTTATCAAAACGTAACAACAGTGTAGTCTGGACGGCCAGGCGGAATTAATGCGCAATATTAACACATTGAAAACATTGATAAATGAGGGCTCTGGTCCGATCATCTGACATTATTTTTTCTCAACGACTTATCTTTAACTCTCCTGTTTCACAGTATCTTCTAAAGGTAATGTGAATAAATGGCCTAATGGGTCCTCTTTGAGGGACTTGATTTGCATTCATAGAACTTTGTCTGTAAGCCTAAATTAAAGCCGAAGCCTGGACAACTATCATTCCTTACCATGTCAGGCTATTCTTTTTACTCAGTTAAATGATCTGGCTGGCTGTATGTGTGCTTGTGTGTTCTGTGGCTATCTCTAAATGAGCCACGGATGCTGTTTATGGTGTTTAATGGGGATTGTTATCTGTAGATCTGGTGCCATTGTCAGGAATAACCAGCAGTACAAGCAACTTGTAGTGCATGGCCTAATGTTCTTCTTTAGCATGGCTAGCAGTTAACCAAAAAAACACTACAGGGACTACATTATTATGGATGAGTGTACAAACCTGAATTAATCTGTGCATTATAATGCTCACCTTCATACACCCACCCATATGGTAATCCTAACACTGTTAGTCATACAATTGTGAGTAGTTTACTCCGTAATTGCAATGCATACACACAGTAGGCTACTTTTTAGCACATTTTGTTAAGGTGACATTGTGTTATTTAACAGACTGGCCTGGTTTAAAGCTACATATACATCCAGCCGCTTCAACTTGTTTTTTTCTTTAGTATGTTTAGCAGTGACACATAATGAAATGTTCAACTTAAAATGTTTAAATGCGTGATGTGAATGAAGGAACCATGTTGCGTGGCTTGAGCACTTCTACAATCTGCGACAATGGTATTGTTGCAGATCCAATAATACTGCCTGTTTAAACTTATTCAGAACAGGTTTCTTGTGAAGGTTTTGCACCTCAATGACCTCTTCATCACTACAATTGGTGGTGGTCCCCACAGGTGCAATGTGGTCTGTCTCTCCTCAGCACTGCTCAGTGTTCCTGGATAATTACAGCACTGTTGCATAATTAGCAGGTTTGTACCTTCTCAGGTTACCGGTCATTGCATTTGGGTTCAGTTTTTGAACATTTGCTTCATCTATTACATTATGGCAGATCATAACGTAGTTATTGCCAATGACCTTAGTATTTTCTGAGTTTTTAATAATCCGAACTATATAAAATAATAGAAAGTTAATTGTCTTCTAAACTCCATCCCAATCTCCTAATGTGTAGTGATGGCGGTTTGATGGACTATAGCTAGAAAAGATACATGCATGAATTTATGAGGTTCTGTATGCCTGGTCCTCAGATCAGAACCATAAAACATCAAATGAATTGAGCCTGTAGCCTACCTAGCAATATCGGATTTAAAAAAAACTTAAGATAATACCCCAGACTGCCTACCTACTCTACTAGGGCTGGGTATCGCCACTGATTTCCAGAATCGATTCCGATTCACAGGTCCAAAACCGATTTTGATTTCGATCCAATGTTGATTCAGTTAGGGATATTTCAGGTACAATACCAATTTTGCTTCACGAACATGCTTGCAGCATCTGTGCAACCGATATATAACCATAAGCCCCATAGAAAATAAATAATAAAGTATCTATTTTGCAATTACCCTATAACTACAGTATCTCACCTGCTATGTGGCATATTATAATTATTAATGTCCTTGTATTCCAGTTTATATATTAGCAATGTGCTAATTACATGACCCAGTTTAGCTAAAAACATTAGAAATCTTTCACCATGTCAGATTATTTTCGCACGCTATCCCAACCAGTAGTTTTGAGGCATTCTGACGATGGAGTTGCAAGAAAAAAAACTAGTGCACCATATTTCTGTGGCCTCAGCCTCAGGCTGTATAGTGCATTTTTTTTGTAAACATTAAATGGGTCTATAATACGAGATCATTTTAATACAAGACACTGTATTTCTTTACAGTGTTTTGGTGGCACTAGAATGCATTAATACATGCATTCTCATAATCTGGTCTGAATCGTTTTTTTATCCTCAAAGTAAAACTAACCTACGCAGCAGTCAGCATCATATTTTCCTCACGCAGATCACCAGCCATTATTTAGCTTTAGAAAAGTTTATGCAGTTTACACAGAGGCTAAAAATGTGTAAATGCATTAAGCCTTCCTCACTATTTCAGTGTCCATGTGTCTTGAATTTGAAAACAGACATAATCCAACACGCTCATGTTCAACTCAGGGAGAAGCAGACAGACCCGGTTCTACAGATCGATCTTGGGATTTTGTGAATCGATTTCGGATCATTCAAATTAAGATCGATTTTAATTGGAGAATCAATTTTATTGAACCCACCCCTTCTCTCTACCAGCACGAAGAGGCTGTATTTGGTTACACACGTGTCTCACCCTGGCTCGATGTAGAGAAACTATTTAATAGAATTAAATGGGATTGTCATTTTCATGTCTTGACCTGTATTGTGTTGAATCATGTGCAAGCTCTTTATCAACAATCATGTTTTTCTGTTCAGTCAACAATCTCGTTTCCCCCCACACCTGACTAATTTATTTTAGCCCTAAAACCATGTTTGTTAAACAGAAAAGCCAGGGATTCTTTCTTTATTTTTTATTTTTTGGTAATTTTACAGGATATGAACATTTTGTGAAGCCTTAACAATAATTGTATTTTATTCATATTATGGTTTGAACAGTTAAAATCTACATATGATGTGAAAAGAGAAATGACATTGGAATAAATGACAGTTTTAAGACTTTGGCTATATAGGCTACTGTTAAATCTCATATTCCTGGAGATGAAAAGTGCATTCTGACTAATTGCTGGGGGAAAGGATAGACTTGTATAATAAAAATTTATGAATTAATGAATTAATAAAAACCTATTCTGAAATGACTTGTGGAATGGGAGGAGGTATTGGCATATTACAGTTGGACAGCAAGTTACGACTTGGAAACACAAGGTTGTAGGCCTTATGCCAGTGATTATTGAAATTATGCGTTACTGGGGTGTCCACTAACATTCTGATCGCAAATAGGCATTCTGGCCTATATTCACACACAGGCCTAAGCCTATACAGTACATTTCCTGTCGTGATCAGAATGTGAATAGCCTTCTACCTTTTAGATACTGATTTCCTTGCCTATATGCATTTTTTGAGATTGCACTGTTAAATATTGATAGGGATGATGCAATTTTAAAATTTTCCAATACAGACAAAGCATGAAACTGATATTTTGCACAGTTTATGCATTGTCCCTAGTTATTTTACATATTCAATATAACTAAAATATATAATGTTCAGTAAGTAACCTTCAGTTTCTTACACAGGATATTGTACTGTATATGTTTATAGTCATGTCAAAGTTAAGTGCAGGAGTAGTAGGTTAGGTTTGTATACCTTCAGTGTATTGTTCCATGGCCGCCAGGTTGGACTGATCTGAGACTGGCATAACATTTACCTGTGAACACACACACACATATACATTTTCCTCTTTAATTTTATATATTTTCTAGTGTACTTTGCAAAATGTCTCCAAAGCAGAGTTCTTGAGCCTTGGTTGCTGCTGTGTTATATTGCAGTGTTTGCTTTCTGCTGTGGAATCCTGAATGTATCTCTCTGTATAATGAACCATTTTCAGCTGGTTGATACTTTGTGACGGGAGCTCAAAATAGAATCCGGTCAGCGTGGTTGCAGAGCTAGTGCAATAATTGGTTGCTATGTGACAAGCATATAGACCTACAACCAGTGTTGCTGAGCACAGCAGAGCTAGTTGTTCCCGAGCTTTGACCACCATGTCTCAGCAGAGCGATATGTCATCTGATGCCAGAGAGATATTTCTTTCAACAACAAGCGAACGTGATTCATGCAGTACTCTTGAATAATTTCATCTGAGATTTTGTGTGAATGATTCTCTCCCACACATTGGAAATTCATCGTGAAGGCTAAGATATTGTATGCGGTCTGCACCACTTAAGTTTGTTCCTATTTACGTAGCCAGGTATGTGTAGAAGTACTGTATTCTTTTTTGTTTTCAGTACGCACAGAACAGTAAGATAGCAGAATGCAAGGAGATATTTGGTGAAATTGATAGTGTTGGCTTACAATTGTTTACTATAACTAACAAAAAACTAACTTTTAGAACAGCATTTGTTGTTGGTTCTCAGTTAGTTCGAATACATACTTAAACATGCCCTGCATAAATATGCACTTAAAGAATGTGTGAAACAGAATTTCTCTCAGGCTTAGCATTCCTCATTGTTTAAAGCATTTGTTGAACTTGGTTGTAATAATATATTGTTATCAGTTGGGGTTTTTTTCCCCTCTGTCCTTCAGGTCAGAATAGTTTTGTAACTTTGAATTATCGAATTATCCACTTGAAACAGTTTTTCTAATCTCACTGTCTCACGTTGTCTACTTCCTCCTTAACATACTCTGAAAAATATGTATGCCAACCCACGCCAAAGTAGTGGATAGCACTGGCCTCACAGCAAGAAGGTCCCGGGTTCGAACCCCGGTCGCCCCGGCCTTTCTGGGTGGAGTTTGCATGTTCTCCCTGTGTTTGCGGGGGTTTCCTCCGGGTGCTCCGGTTTCCCCCCATTATCTCCGAACATGTTCGGTTCACCCTCCAGCCAGTGCCATCTGACCAGTGACACTGGCTCCAATCTGGAGTTGGTCTTTCGCAACATGTATGTGACAATAAAAGCACCTTTTAATAGTACCCTCCTAGAGTTTGGTAGATGACACGTGTAGTAGCGTTGTAGTAACATTTCTAACTATCAACAGACAATGCAAACATCCTGCAAATGAAAGTGCTTTCACGTAAATTAGCAGATGCATGGCTTTACTGTACATCGCGTCAGAGGTCCTCAAAAGGCCCCATTAGCCAGGCTGTCTGCTTTGCTTGAATCAATCAAATTAGACACCATGTACAGTAAGAGGACGTGATTGCAAGCAGATGTCACCCTGCCTGCTTAAAATGCTGACGCTCAGTTGTAGACAGGCCTACTTGGTGCCTCGTTCTGCACTTACAAGGAAGGAATGTCAGCTATGTGTCACGCTTATGCACGGTATACACTGGCTCGGGGACATTCCAATCCCTCAGCATACCTTTTTGCTTTCAAGTTTCAATTTGCAGTTCGGCCACGTCCTTCAACACTTTGTAGTGTAAGGTGTGACCGATGGCGAGGGGAGCTAGATGGTTAGGTTTAGTTTACATTTGAATATTGACTCTGTTGCATCAGTCAGCACTCAACATCGCCAATGGAACGTTTTCATGAGGTGTGAACAGGGTCTGAAATTAACTTTTTGAGTCACTTGCCAAGGTGGCTGGTACTGTAGATGAAAAAATCTACCAGTCAAGCTTTATTTTTTTACCAGTCTTATTTTACCAGTATTAATTATGTTTCATTGGGGTAATTACACATGACAGCACAACTCATCACCACACTATTAGGGATGGGTACCGAAACCTGGTGCCAAAATGCCACCGTTTCCTATACGATGGACCATACCGAATTAAAACGCAAATTTCGGTGCCTCATTTCGGTTCCACTTAAACTACATTTTAGGGCTGGCCCCAAATATTCGATTATTCGGATGCATGTATTCCCATTAATCCCTACTGTCTCCATATGAACCCACATGCTATTGATACGCAGGTAAAAAGCTAAAAATAGAATATTTTAATCCGAAAATTAAGACTTGAATACCTACAAACGAATAGTCAAATATTCTGGTCCAGACCTATTGTTTCTATGGCTCTGGGCCTACCTACTACCTCCGTATTATAGCCTACTTAGTAGTCGGCCTCGTACAACCGGAGTCTCCAAACCCCCAATGCATGACTTTATTTTTTGCAGTGCTTTGTCCATTCATCTTTTAGGTTATGAATATTGCCACTGCTTTTATTTAGTCTGACTGTATTAGTGCTGGGACGATTAGTCGACGTAACCGACGTAACCGGTTACTTAATACGTCGATTTGCTCAATGTACCGTCGAC
>JAODUK010078650.1:0-15668 GCA_027564635.1 Typhlichthys eigenmanni | reverse complement strand
CCCTTCTGGGGTCTGGGAATACACTAAAGGATAAAAGTATCTCTTTGTTATCTCAGGTGAGTTAATTGTCCTGGGGAACAGATGGTCAATATCTTCCATTCATTCATTCCCAGGAGTCTATTTATCATTGTGATACAAACATAAATGTGGTTAAAACTTAACAAGAGGTCATTGCTAATTATACATTCTGGTGTAATGGTCATAAGGTCAATCAGCAATTTTAATTCATCAGTATAGTCGGGACAACTGTTATTGAACGTTTGTGTTGCTCTTTGATGTACAGTGTAGCAGCCTCTGTTTTTCATTAGGAAACACAAAACTGTTAATTTTTAGTATTCCACTCAGATGTTCATCTCTCCCAATATGACAGGACTTATTCCAACAGATTTCTTCATCCTTCGAAACTTGTGTTGCTTTTTTGAGGAGAGGGGCAAATAAACAGTGAATGCACATTGAGTTGAGCTTTAAGTGCAGCTAATAGAAATAATGCAGGGCTTTGATCCCTCTCAGTAGTCAGATACCATAGGGGCTTGTGACAGAGTAAGGAACAAAGGAGAAAATAAAGATTGTTATATAAGTATTGTTATTGCACATTTCTGATTTCTGGTGTTGCCATGGAAGTAGCCAGAAGGCAAACGAGGTGAATTTGATATCCATTTTGCAGGAAGATGTTTGGGAAAACGCAGCAATGACTTTGCAATATTTCATAAATGACGTGTTCTATTCCTAAACCAGGGTGTTTGCCATTATGATTGCACACTACATGCGGGTCATGAGTCCACTGTTGCTTTACTTTGCTTTGAGACGATATCAGACTAAGTTCTACCACTAAAATATCGAAGCTAAGGAGACATTAAAGTGTTTCCCATTTGAACTATGGTCATTAGTAGGTGGTACCGGTGGGAATTGAATATCCTTGCTAACAGCCAGCCAGCCTTCCAAATCACTGGGCTATCTTTTAAAGTACACCGAACATTAAGCTACAGTACGTTTGTTTGCTCTACAAAGTACACCTACACTACACAATGGGATTTTCAATGATTTTAAACATTGTTTCACTAAAATAGCTTGACATCAGGTTCAGTGTTTCTTCAGGTCACAAGTTACAACTGCAATATACAGTACCAGTATATAGTGACAAAATGGTGAAGTTGCTGTCCTTGCGTTGGTTAATATCAGTGGTAGTGCCAACACCTCAGTCTCTGAATATGTATTTGGCACATTATTTCTGGCTTGATTACAAAAAGAAAGAATGTGTCTGGCAGATATTAATGTATATCTAGTTATTAATTAACAAATTGGGGTTTAATACAAAATTAATGTTTGTATTATTTACTTGAATCCCCTAGCTACAGTATGTCATTTGTCATTCAAAAGGGAATTGTTTCCTGGCAGTGTGATGACATGCCATTTTCAGGCTCAAGTGAGGTCATATAATTATGTAAATCACCTGGTTTTCATGGTTCAGGCTGAGCTATATGATACAAATTATTTCTCAAGATGATGGAATATATTTACTTGACTTGGAAATGTTTCAAGCTATTATAATACTTATAAACTAAACATATATAATCATATTGAATGTTCAATCTCATGTTGTAATAATCAGACCATCTGTTTAAAAAAACTCAATGCTTGTTGTAACAAGGTTATTTTTGGACCAACTGGTTGTGCATACACCAAAGGAGAGGCAGAGGTGCGATTCACAATTTTTATTAAGGCAGCCCTCCTGGGGCAAGCATGGAGGTTGGTATCAGCAGCTCACCGCCAAGCCGAAGCACACGTGAAGAAAGGCAGCTGTTTAAGAAGTTACACAGCAAACCTGACGCACACAGCAATTACAAATCTTAAAACTACTACACAAATAGTGGAGAGACTCTGCATTAAACATACAACCAACACTGGCCGCAGCCCCCAGGGGAAGGTAGATGGTGTGCAGCGTCACAGGAAGGTCGGCCTCCCTGCCAGAGACTAAAAGAAAGAACTGAAAATAACTAAACCAGGAAACCAGTTGTAGCTTGAACATTAATTAATGTCCATTTTATAGGCAGCTCTTATATGCAGTCAATTAAGCACTCTAGCTCCCCCACTGTACTGGAGGTGCAATGTGCTACAGTCCATATGTTCCATTTGCTCCATTGCACTGATCATTGGGAGTCAATGTTTCTGGGGAACCCTGACCCCTGATATACCAATGCATGTATATGGGGAGCTACAATATTTACTGTTTGATTGCTGACATGCTATCAATCCCTCTAGAAGTTCAGCCACGGCCACTAGACCCCTTTGAAACTTCAGATGGAGAGAAAGGGGAGGTTCATCGAGGATCTGATCAGTCTATTTAAATCTATGATCATTGCACAGATGTGCTGCAGACCCCAATGATCCCACTTGCTGTCTTGATCGTGCACTGCAATGTGGCAAGTTGATTCTAAAAGGTTGCAAATGTGGTGTGAGTATATATCCAGTGACCTTGTCATCTGCAGCCTGGTCTGACCAATGTAGCTGGTGGGACAACTGATACCAGCTGCCATCTGTCTGCTGTGGCTGAATGCAGACAGGACATTCAGCCACAATGCAGATGAAATACAGGTAGAATGTTGAATACTTTACCATAATGGGCTGCTTTTACAGACATGGATTAAGCTTAGTCCTAGACTAAAATTGTATTTCAGTGGAGATCATTGAATTTTTCTTTTTGTTTTAGACTACGCTTAATCCACGTCTGTAATCCCGGCCAAAAGTGTTTTCATTTTATGTCATAACACATTAGAGTGGATAAAATAAAAACCATAGACACAAAAATAATTGTATTAATGGTAAACAAAGATGGAAGGAAATACATGGAAAAAGTTAAGTAATACATAAAAGGTAGAGTGGAAAAATGATTGGTCATCAAAATCATTTTATAATCTAATACGTGGCATTATTTTAATGCTTGAAGATAAAATAAGATTTAAATTGATTTGAAGACTGAAGGTTTAGAAGCACTATTCCATTTTCTCTCTCTTTCTCTCCGTCTATTCCATTAAACTGCTCCGTCTCTCTTTTCAGTATTCCTCCAATCTGTACAACATGCTGCAACTAATCCAGATGTGACCACAGCAGTCTGCTGAGCCAGCTCATTGTGACACAGCTGGGGAGGCCTGGTTGATTAAACATTCCTCCATAGAGATATGTGGCCATTCTTATCCAATGTGCCTGGGAAAATGAATCTGTAATCTAAAGCTTTTCTAGACTCTTAAAAATAAGTATGTACTGTGTACTGTATACACTAGCACCATTAGCACACTAGCAACACTAAAGATTTGTACAAAGAATTATACAAAGACGTTGTAGCCCATTTCAACGGTGCAACAATGGAACGCGTTTGGTCTCTTATGTGGGCGTGTCACAAACAGCATTTTGCTGTGGAGGTTGATGTAAGCAGCGCTTAGACAGCTAAATCTACCATGCATGGTCTGAAATAGTCTAAAAACAGTTAGCTGCAGAAATACTGTTGTGGCCTCAGATTTATCATAAGTACTTGGGAATTAATGTAATATACTCAAATATTCATTATCGCCCACAGAGATAAATGATGGGACATAGTATGGTGAAATCCTTGTGCCGCCCCATTGACTTGCATGGAACGCTGGGTCGTTCTGGTCTACATAAAGGGTAAAAAGGTGCCCCCCTCCTTCCACATAACGAATGCGAAAGTGCCGTCCGTTGGAACCTCTCTGTTAAATTGTACCCTCTCTGGCAACACTACAATAACATTTCTTTGTGACTGGACAGTCCAACTACAATATGCTACAATAACATAGCATATAGGAACTATATAATACATATTATAATTAATGCAGTTATATATATATATATATTATAAAAAAACAATCGTTAAAATGTATGTACAGTTAACAAAGCTGCATTTTGCATCACCAGTCAGTGTGAATGAAAGGCAGCCCTGCACTATCTCCACCTGTGTCCAGCAGTTGAAGTGACAGCTCGTCTTTACCCTGTTGCCTGTGCTGCTGATATGTGCCCTCAATTAACCTGTCATGCTGCTGCTTTACTCAGCCCTTTCTGTTCACACACACACACACCTAGACCTAATCTACACACGCACACACACACACCCAGACCGACTGTACACACACACACACACACACACACACACCTAGACCTACTGTACACACACACAAGCACACACGCACACACACACACCCAGACCTACTGTACACACACACACACGCTCACCTACACACACACACACACATCTAGACCTACTGTACACACACACACGCAAACACACACACACACACACACCTACACACACATGCACATACACACACACACCTAGACCTACTGTACACACACACACGCATGCAAACACCAGACCTACACACACCTATACACACATGTAGATGTGCGCACCTGCCTACACACACCCAAACACACACACTTTCGCGCACCCCCCCCCCACCACCCCCCCACACACACACAAGAGGTTGCCGTTACTCCATCACAGTTATAGATGAGTCCTTGTTGTTACTTTATTGCTTGTAGTTTCCATTCCTGAACACATATCCCCCAAAACAGAGAGGTCAATCCCATTGGCATTATGTTTGACCTCCGGGCATAAGAGGAAAGTAACAAAGGAGAGGAATGGAGAGGGAAGACGATATAGTGACATTAAAGGAAAGAATGAGATAGAGATAAGATAATAAATACTTTATGAAATAAATAAGTAGTCGTCTATATGTCTGGATTTACTGAGCTAACAGAACACCTTGTCGGACTCTGCCTGCCCTTGGGTGAAAATCTATCAGATCCATAATACATCACAAGCTACAGAAGTGCCAATCTATATTTCTGTGGCTGGTGACTGTGGCGGAAACCATCATGGATTATTTTTACAATGACGGTGATTGTGAGTGTGTAATAGGAAAATAGGCATTTTACATACATACACAAATCTGTAAATGCTTTGCATTCCACTGTGAACTATTTGTATGAGCGGTGTAATCAAATTAAGCCCAGTTAGTTTTCTATTATTCAAATGCATGAAACATGCAACTAAATTAAAGCTTTAAAAAATGGCCACAAAGTTTAAGAAAAGACGTGCACCCTTTGTGATGCAAATGTGTGTGAATCAAGTTATTTTTAAAATGTTATCCCCCACTTTACAGTATGTTGAAGCACAAACATTTGGTCGTCATCTGTGTCTGAGCCTATAGGAGCACTGTAGGGGAAGATGTAGATAATGTAGGTGTGCCAGCCACCCACTAAAACACGAGCACAAGTGACCCCTGGCCTGGTGAGCGTGTGTGTGTGTGTGTGTACAGTAGGTCTGCGTGTGTGTGTGTGTGTGTGTACTATTCTGGAATTGAGAAGTGTGAATTTAATCTGTGTGTCGTCTATTGTCTTTTAGAATTACATTCTGAACACTGCCAAGGCTGTAAAACAAGCTGTTAAAGGTGAATGGAGTGGAATGGAGGTGAAAGGCATTTACTATCTCCTATGCAGTAAACACGCAGTAAGGTACTATCTAGGGTGTCATAAATTGTTCCAAGTCAAGCCAAATCGATGGAGCCCGGGCAGGCGGCCAGAGCCAGTGGCGGAGCTTCGGTGGAGCTCGGGCAGGCGGCCAGGACCAGCGGTGGAGGCGGTACCCCTCCGGCGTTCGGGCAAGCGGCCAGAGCCAGCGGCGGGTCGGCTCCTTGACGCAAGGAGGCTCTGGCGGGCCGCCTGCGAGCGGCAGCTCCTTGACGCACAGCAGATCTGGTGGCCCCCCGGTGTGGAGTGGCTCGCCGATGTAGGGCAGCTCCAGCGCACCCCCGGCGTGGTGCGGCTCCCTGTCGCAGGGCGGTTCCAACGGACCCCCGGTGTGGTGTGGCTTCCTGTCGCAGGACGGTTCCGACAGAACCCCGGCGTGGAGCGGCTCGCCGGTGCGGGGTGGCTGCCGCGGGGCGACTCAGGCTGGGACGGCCCCACCAGACTGGGCGGCGGCCTGCCCTCTGAGTCAGGCGGTGGCAGGCTGGGAGCTGGTTCCTGCAGACCGGCTACTTACCGCTTCTGGGCCGTGGGGGGTGGCTGTCCCGGCGGCTCTCTGCCACTGGGCGGATCTCTATTGCGAGGCGGCTCCGACAACACCTTGGTGTGGAGCGGATCGCCACCAAGGGGCGGCTCCAGCGGACCCCCGGCGTGGCACTGCTTGCCCACGCGTGGCGGCTCCAGCGGACCCCCGGCTTGGAGCGGACTCCCAACGCGGGGCGGCTCCGGTCGGACCCCCGGCGCGGCACTGCTTGCCAACGCGGGGCGGCTCCGACAGACCCCCGGCGTGGAGCGGGCTCCCAACTTGGGGAGGCCGCGGCCCGGAGGCAGGATCATGATGCGGCCCAGAAATGGGATCAGGATGTGGCCCAGGTGGTGGAGGAAGCCATGGCCAGGCCTCGGGCTCCAGGGGCGGAGGCGACAACGGCCGGGCTTTGGGCTGCCTTGGATCCCTGGTGCAGGGCCGCTCCCTGACGCGGGTCGGATCCGGCGGACCCCCGGCCTGGAACGGCTTGCCGACGCGGGTCGGATCCGGCAGACCCCTGGCCTGGAGCGGCTCGCCGACGCGTGGCGGCTCCGGCGGACCCCCGGCATGGAGCGGCTGCGGCATGGAAAGCCCAGCAGCGGAGGCGTGCTGCGTCCCGGAGGCGGGATCCGATGGGCCCTCGTGGAGCGGCGACCCCCTGACGCGGGGCGGCTCTGGCGGACCCTCTGCGAGCGGCGACTCCCTGACGCGGGGCGACTCGGGCTGATCCCATCGAGCGGCGACTCCCTGACGCGGGGCGGCTCCTGCGGACCCTCGGTGAGCGGCGACTCCCTGACGCGGGGCGGCTCTGGCGGACCCTCTGCGAGTGGCACTGCTCGCCGGCGCAAGGTGGCTGAGGCCCGGAGGCGGGATCAGGATGTGGCCCAGAGGGCGAGGCGAGTGCAGACGAACGAAAAATACGAAAAGCAACAAACTGCCGGACGAGCAACCATGGCTCAATATTTAATGGGACGTAACACAAACTCAAAACAAAAGGCGTGTACAGTCACGTAGCATAATAACAGAAAACAAGAACGTGAACCATCAACGAAACGTGAACAATAACCCACACCCCCTCCCAGGAGTCACTGGTCTTTATGCCCTCACGCCCACACGGCTGACGGCAATCGGCTTGATCGCACGTGAGGGCGTGAGGCACAGGGGATGTGGGAAGTCTCTCTCCGGCCGTACTACACCGGAGAGACCAGGGAAGCGTTACAAAGCGGAAGTACATTTTCACCAAAACGTTATTCAAAATGGTACCGTGAAAAGGCCTATAAAGTCAAGTGGTTGCGAATAAATGAGGGAATTGTTACTACAACAGCTACATAAATAAATGTTCAGTGTAGCATTCATGTTTCATCTACAGACTTATGCCATCTATTTGATGTTGTGCTGTATAATAGTCTATGAATATATGCTATTATGTTAAAGAAAACTTTCAAGACCATAAGGCAATATTTGTGCTGATTTTACATGAAACCTTGAACATTTACAACAGTTTAGTTGACATACTATAACGTCCCCTGCCTGGGAACTATGGAATGGCTGGAATAAAGGAGCACATAAAATCACAGTGCGACCAAGTGACCGTGACTAATTAGCAATCTGTAAAACAAGGACGGTGATGGTTTTAAGGTGGGTGTTCATACAGTGATGGCAGAAACACACACACGTCTGTGTTTGTGCCAACAGAGACTCCATACACTGCCAGATGGCTGTCAACAGTGCTGGTGCTGTCTTGATATGCCTATCTGGGGCGACTGAAATAGATAATTGCACACATGGATGCCAGCGACTAGCAGAATTAGCAATTGAGGCTTTCTTGTGTGCACAGGTAGTAGACTAAATGAGATACCCAGTAGAACATTAAAATGTCTTGAAGGGTGGAAGAGGCCAAGATGGGTGCACATCATGCCAGTGTGTATACGGTGTGTGTGATGGGTACAATTTAAATGTATTAGTGAATTTCAGCAGTAGCCTATACTGATTCTGCTACTAACAATAATAATAATAGTCATTGACAACTTAAATAATACTTTCTAAGAAACCACAATGAAAAAGGAATGTTAAATATTAATGTCACACATTTAAAAAGTATGAATTAGTAGCCTATACAACAGTTAGTTCATTGCCATTATGATTGAAAAAAGCACAAAGGACAAATGTGAAAAACTGTAAATGTAAACTGTCAATTATGCAATACTGAAATGAAAGAATGTGTACGTTTAAGAAGATTTTTGTTAGGGGTTAAGTTTGTCAGGGGTTAAGGCAGTCAGACCCAAATGCACGATAGCAAGTTCGGTGTCAATTATTAGTCAACTAATTATTGTAATTATTCAAACTAAAGAAAACCCGACGGGAACAAGCAGGCAACGAAATGACGAAAGACAATGAACCAACAAGGACGCGACAAAACAGACTGACTGAACACAGGACAGGCCATTGGGTAGGGGGGACACGAGAGGCAGGTGAAATGATGAACAATCAACACGGGGCAGGGAAGCACAGGGCGGAACAGACCAACAGTACAGAACAGGGAAACAGACAGAAGCACAACAAAAGGCATGGCACTTTTTGTATTAAACGCCGAGCTGGCTTGCACACTCACCTGCATCAGCGTGTGGTCTGTTCATTCCGCACATGCCTCACCAACACCGTTAAGGCCCATTTATGCTTCTGCCTCGTCTACGGCGTCACCTACGGGCATACCTTACGCCGTCGTAAGCATGTTATACTTCTGCGCTGGTCTGTTGGCCGCCCGGACCGCTGAGCGTTGAATGCGCATGCGATTGACGCAAAGCCCCAAATTGCTCAAGTGCCATGTCTTGTTATGTGGCAGAATTTGAATACAAATTGAATGTTAACGTTTTGAAATAAGCATATACAAATATTTCTCTCTCTAGTTACACCAACATTTATCATAGGAAACAATCGGCAGATACAAAATAGAATTCATAAAAGTCTGCTTTTTACTGCCTGACAACAAAGAAAAACAATAGGGAAATTCCACTCTTGGCTGCATCGAATCGACTTACGGATGGACGTTTAGCATTTTCTGAGAGATGCGTGTCACCCTATGCCGTAAGGTATGTCGTAGGGTAGGTGATTACGGGGAGCCTACGGCGTAAAGTCCACGTAGGTGCGACACAGAAGCATAAATGGGCTTTAAGTCTGTTGTAGTTAACATACTCTTAAAACAACATGCAACATTAAACCATTGTTACACATAATACTGGTATTAAGGTGTGAATTGATTCAGGTACACTGAAGGCCTAGGTGTAAAATGCACATACTCTGGGTAGTATAAAAGTAGAAAGAGTAGATTGTGTTTCATGCGTTCCATCTATCTCTATCTCAGTTTAAGAGTGGACAGAAATAAATATATTTGATTGAAAATAACAAAACCTACAAAGTATAATTTTCGCAGGGTAAGAGGTAAGAAGAAGGTTGCACGGATAAACCCCAAAGTGTGCTAGTGCAGTAATATTAAAAGAGAAAATTAGATTGTTCCTACCTTCGTCACAGAAAACTAGAAGTATTTTTCACCGTTAAGCTGTGTTCAGGAGTTGAGCTGGGCTGAGGGTTAGAAGGGAGCATTTAAGTTTCCCTCTTGAAAGACAATATGGAGTATAATAAATGCCTGGTTATTCACACCATCTCATTATGACTGAATGCATCTCTGAATCCTACTAGGGCAGCCCATCGAGCCAAAATGAACTGGAGGTCAGTAGGTGATTAGCTTTTTTCCTCAATGGGATACAATGCAGAGGCTAATAAATGACTGGGTAACTAGATTGGAAAACGTCAAAACCCTGGGGTTGACCACAGCAGTATAGGCTGTCTTTAGCAAGTCTAATAAATGAGCAGTTATTGAGAAGAAACTGAGATATTGGGCCAGAAGTCAAGCTATATTATGTGGGTCTAGTAAGATTCCAGCTACACTAGCAGCTTGGCTAGCATACTATATGGGATGAACATGAAAACAAGCAATTATTTAGTGGTTGAAACATCTTTGAATTTCAAAGAGCTAAAAGTTATTGGAAGGCTAAAACATTTAAAACAATTTGTTATTATTATTATTATGTTTTTTATTAATATATAAAAGTGTTTTTTAACTACTATGAAGGGACATGAGTAAGCATGTATCTAGTGGTGTCATCAGAAAACCTATGTGACCAGCAGAATAGGCCTTGTTGATCTGATTACCGTGGTGACTATGCCACCTTATTTTCACACTGGCTACATGTATATGAGGATAAAGGGTAAACTGGATTTTGCTTCAAAAGGGGCATTAACAACAGTACATTTTTTTTTCAGTTAAGATGGGGAAGGTAGACTACTCAAGAATTAATAATATCTCTCTCTCTCTCTCTCTCTCTCTCTCTCTCTCTCTCTCTCTCTCACTCTCTCTCTCTACTGTATATATATATACACATACACACACACACTGTATATATTAGGGATGCACCGATCAATCGGAAGAAGATCGGAACAGGGGCGCCGCCAGGAATTTTGGGCCCCATGACAAAAAAGTTTAATTGGGCCCCCTCTGCGCAGCTGTTGTCACCACATCTGTAGGACCTAACTGTCCCATCAAAAGCTTTACATAACTCTAATTAAAGGCTTGCAACTGTCTTGCTTCTTGTAGTCTTGTAGTAATTTTCCACTAGCACAATATTTACTGCTGGTGATTTGTATATGTAAGTCTGCATACAGTATGCAGTTCACTATTTGATGCAAGATTTAACCAAAATATAAAAAACATTAAAAAATTCCTTAATGTTTCACAGTCTCAATGTATTTTATTTATTTACTTCTGTCTTCTTCCACACTGCATCTCTCATCCTCATCATCACTGTAACTTTCTTTCCCTTCTTCCTTTCCTTCTACACATCTTCCTTATTCTACGTGAGAGGGCCCTGGCTCTGAAGGTTGTACACAATGCATGTGTACATACACACATATATACAGTATATATATATAAATATGCAATATACCAATAAATGACACTAACACTACAGAACACAAATGACCTACAGTTCTGTATCACCACCACTTGATTACATACATTAGATACAATATATTTTTGTGGGGTGTGTGCAAGCTTCTCAAATAATTTGCCCTTTATGATGGGAATAATAAAGTCTGTATCTATAGATGTCATTCAACGGCCATAATTCAATCTAAATGAACGTATCAAACTGGATTATTTTAATATTGTCTGTAATTTACATGCAGGCTGGGGTAAACTACTCACTGTTTCCAACTGTCCAGCATCCAGTACAGACAGTAGGGTCTGTTGTTTTATTTAATAATAACCATTATGTGAGAAAAGAATTTGTTTGAATTTCATTTCATGTCATTAATAAATATTTCATTTTATTTTTTGTAATGATAAAAAGAGCAAGAGAGACAGAGAAATCCCCACAGACTGCCTGGAATGATGCTAACTGGCATATCATTAGCACAATGTTGCTCACCTGCTTCACTGGGACAAGGAGGGGTTAAGTGACTGGGGTGCTGCCGACTCATCTGTTTTTAAGTCTGCTAAAAGGGGCAGGGACAATTGCAGAGAAAATCCCTGCACTGATTACATGTTGATGAAACGTAGTCTAACACTAGCCTGTAGCTAGCTAGCTTATTTCACTATGGACATTAAGCAAACAGGTTAATACCAGTGGTATTAGAGTGAAATGACTCACAGACTTCAGGCTACCCACCTTTCTTGGTGAAAAACCGGGTTGACACCCTTTTCTTTGTCTTTCCCCTCTCTCTTTCCTCTCTTTCATTTTCTGAAAACCAGATTTTTGTTTATTGGGAATGGGAAACATTGTGATCGCTATTTCTGGCTCATCTACAGACTGCAACTAACACTGTCAACGATAAGTGCGCTAAGGCAGGACCAAACCATTTCATGCAGATACAGGGGGTGGTCGGTCAATATTGATGTTTACTTTTTGGTCAATGGGGATATAACTTTTATTGCCAAAAACAAGTAAAAACAAAGATCATTAATTGTATTATTATATTTGAAATATATATATATTCAATGATGATGGTTTATATAATATAATTAAAACATTTATTAGTTTTTACCTACTTTCTGGGGCCCCTGTCAGTCAGGGGCCTTTGGAATTGTCCTGACTTTCCCCCCTACACGGCGCCCCTGGATCGGAATAAGATTATTTTGCTTTCTAATGGCTGATACGGAAAACCGATCTTTGTTGTCAAATATATGGATACAGTCACCATTAATTTATCCGTTTCTTTATTTCATAAGTGTATTAGAGACAGCTCTGATGAATATTTAGCTCTGTAACGTGTGAACAACATGCAGCCTGCAACTCAAAAAACACAGCAAGCGAGTGACAAGCGTGCAATACAAAAGCTCTGCACCGCACATTTCACTTCAATCACCTCAGAGTGCATGATGAACTGCACAGAAGATAGCCTGATTTATGCAGGTCTGCGTTGTTACTCTAATGGCATGTGTATGCTGACGTGCGCAGTAGTTAGTTGTGCGGCCCAGTTTAATTAGAATTGTTTACTGAGCATGTGAAGCCCCAAATATAAGAAATATAATATAACAAAAATAAGAAATTATGTCTGGTAAATTGAGTGTAAACAATTGGAAATTAGCATAAGCAATATGTAGCAAATCTTAGTTACACAAACATTGACCATCAGGGGTCTATTGACAGAACAACGTTGATTGTATTTTCGCTGCCTGAACATCAGGAAAGTCCCCTAGTCGAGTTGGTGAACTAATGTTGTAGTCTCATCTCGGTTAATGTTTGATGTAAAAAATGAATTCCTGTGAATCTCTTAAGATAGAACTACACCGAAGCGATTTTCGCTCGTGCGTGTGAGAGCGACTGCTTATGAACAGAAATCGCAAGGTCGCTGGTTGACTCTTTGGTGTAGCCGCTGGACCGACCACTCAACTTTTTCTTGGGATTCAAATTTTTTATCAGCAGCGAGAGGTGAAGGAAATCGCTAGCATTTCCACCAATCAGAATCTATGTAAATGATTTTCAAAGTAAAAAACACAAAAACATGGAGAATGGAGAAACTTTTTTTTTCAGCAGCCCAAAAACAAGTAAACTGTTTACTGTTTGCATTTCAACATGATACCTCCAAATCACGGCAAATGGATGGATATGCACCGTGTTGCTCGCCTGTTTATGTGTCATATGACTCCTTCATCTTCTCTTAATTTAAAAAATTTGAATTAACAAAAGGCATAGAAAGGCCTACATATGATAACGCAAGCACCAGGCTACTATATTTTGGTGTCAATGTTGTAGTTCTCTCTTCACTAGCTGTCAGTAATAGTCGCGCAACTTGTTGCTGTTTTCTAAGAGGGCATGTTAATGAATGTTGCATTACCTCTGGATCGGTTCTTGTGAGAGTTTCTTCAAAATGTTTACCCAGTTATGTCCCATTGCATATGACAGGTACCACAGTCCACCTTCGCTTGACGTTAACCCCCTACAGGTAAAACCTGTTTTGCCAGAGAATGAATAGCGAGCCATATTGTATACCAGTTCCCCTCTTTCGGTGACATTTCTAATTCATGTACCTCACTGCAATCTCCCCGGGGATATCCAGGCCTTTCTCATTTATTGATATTTATGGTGTGATGTCATGCAGGCACTGTGACAGCTCACTCTACAAAGCGCCGTGCAGATTGTTTGCTGCTGTGCGCAAAGTAATAATGTATTTGTCATCCTCTGCCAAACGCTATGAACTCTGACGTTCATCTTTCTGTCCCACAAAACAAAGGTGTGCCCTACTTCTCTATGTATTAGAATATAGCCTCATCTCATATTCTTGTTAAAACATATACTATATACTATATGTACAACATATATACTGTATGTAAAGGTTCAAATGAATTAGTATCGTCTTTCTCTTTGTAATGTTGTAATGCTTTGTAGTGAAACATGAATGTGACAGAAAACAAATGTCATGCCAGCGACGGGAGCATATTAAACCCTCCATAATGCATGACACACAGTAGAATACTGTATTAAATCCCAATATTTCATTTCTGCACACTAAATATTCAATACGGGAAGAAGATGTTTGCTATACGTTATCAAATTTATAGCATCTACTTTCTTCTGCAGTCATGTTTACACAGACTCAAACATGTTCCTTAAAAATGGGGAAAATGTGTTTATTCTTTTCTTTGACTCCACTTAACTGACTTGGTCTATAGAAAGTTTGTTATTTGTGTGTGTGTGTGTGTGTGTGCGTGCATGCATGTTTGAATTCATGGGTGGGGCACCTTCTATAGCCTGTAACATAATTCAAGTGAGGCAGCTACATCTGAAAGGAATCTATGAATTCCTGGAAAGAATAAATACATGGCTATTTATAGAGCCACTTAAGAGGTAAAAGTTTGGCAGGGTGCATTAGACTCTAACAATAGTTGAAAGGAATTTTCTGGAGTGGAATGATGGAAGAGATGGTTTGAAGCATAATGGCAGCAGTGGTGAAGATGTCACAGAGACACTCATCCATATACAGTATGTTTATATATATATATATACACACGTTCATTTTGCATTGCGCCTAGAATTAATCTCTCTAAAGAAAAATTCATGCACTGTCAACAGAAATGAGCATCTCCTCCATGACTCTCTCTCGGGAGATTTGGTCTAATCACTTGAATACATTAGATGTGATTGCTCACATTTTGTGCAGCTACATCTTTCCTCTTGCACATCTCATAGGCATAATGACCGAAGCCAATTATATTTGGTGGCTGAAAGGGAGAGATCCGACAAAGTGTCTCCAATGGAAGCTATTATTTGAAGCCGGGCAGTGGCATCAGGGATGCATGTTGCATGTTTGGATGGACCGGGGGTGTCTTGTTCAGATAAAATGTTCATATCCTGCCCGCTCCCTTCATTACAGCCTGGAATAAACATTAATTGGTGGAACTGGGAGTAAAGCTGTGCAGTGACCATCTATGGCTTCTCTTGCTGAAACACAGCCACAATGGATGTCACAAAAATGATAATGCAGTTTTGTTCTTGTGACAGTTTGTAAAGAGAGAGAAGAAAACGGCAAACAAACGAAGGACAAAAAACATAACTAATTTACAGTATATATACTGTATATACAGTATACAGTATACACTTTCTTGGCACTACTGTAGTTGGTAAACACAGTTTTGATTCATTTTTTAAATACATTTCCATTTACTACTAATCTTCATCACAGCAGAAGCTAGTCTAATCACTTAAAACCTTTATAACTGACTGGGGTCTGTTCCTGATGCATTCTAATCTAGTCACTTGATTAAGGTCAAAACTCTTATAAGATCAACATGCTGAATTCAAAACAATGCCCGTCTATATTCTGTTATTTCACATTCCTGGTGAGACCTGGTGACATAACCTACTAGCCAGAAAGATGCAATCGAAAAAAAGCACCGCCCTTGCCTCAATCCTTCCTAAACCACGCCTCCAATACACGTGAACGTGCAATGAATAGGATGAATCCACCGTAGCAGCATTTGTCAAAGGAGCACATCATCTCTGCTACCGTGATAAGAAATGTCTCAACATGTAAGAAAACAACACCAAAC
>JAODUK010078629.1:0-15670 GCA_027564635.1 Typhlichthys eigenmanni | reverse complement strand
TCGGAACGCCGAATCCCCCGCGGCCATGGCCGTCTCCTCCACCAGGCTGACCGCGGCGGCCTTACTCTCCACTCTCCTCCACCTGGTCTGAGGAGCTGCCCAGCCTCTCCATCTGTCGCCCTTATATGCCGGCAGCAATTGAGCTAAATTAGTCTGTGATGCACAGGGGTTTAAGTTGTTGTTATGTTTTGTCTTCAAATAAAAAAAATAAAAATAAAAAAAATGAACCCACACATGATCAACTGAATGATTTTACAGACCCCTTTAGTACAGTATAGTATTTTCTACTATTTAAGTCAATAATGCGGGATTCAACATTTAGGTGAATTTAGAATTTCAGATGTAAAACAAAAAATGACTTAAAGAAATTACCAATATGTCATCATCAATCTTAGACAAGCTGTGAGCACTTACTGGTGACAACGTTCTTGGAAGTTGGTGGTCCACGGTTCTTGTTCTTCACCACTTCCAACTTGACCTCATACTCCTGGCCTGGCCCCAGACCCGACTGCTCAAAGGTGGTCTCAGGGTGGTGCAGGGAATTGAGAATCTCACCAGTCTCCTCTTTCTGCCATCACCAGAACATAGCAGTCATCAGGTCAGAAAACTACAAAGATCAAACATGGCATGTATCTGCTAGATCTGGGAACACTCTAGCCAAATCAGAAATAATGGATCTCTTTACTTGCTCTTTACTAAGCTTCCAGCTAAACATTTTTTTTACAGAAGTATCCAGTTCCATCAAAAACTAAATGTTTGTCTGAGATGTCGAAAGAAGTAAATTTGAATATTCATACACTCTTTAACTGCTGAGTCTTTGTGTTTAGACACTACAATTTTCCACAGGATACTCATCCTGGTCCTCATATAAACGCACAAGGCAATTTAGTCACAGATCTGCAAGGGGATGTACTGTATATGGTTTCAATCAGAGGAAATTTAGATAATAATACACTGTGGTAAGCCCTGAAGTCAATTTGTCTCCTATATTCATGTACAGAAGAGCTGTATAATGCATTGTGGAATATAGCTGGACTCACAGTGTTCCTGAAGATGAGGTTCCAGCCATCGAATGGGATGTGGAGAGGGTCCCACTCTACCTCCACTGACGTCTCCCTCACAGACTTGAACTTGAGTCCCTCAGGCTCAGGAAGGTCTAATAATAGGGAGTTTTAAAAATGGTTTTCTGTTACACTACAAGTAAAACTAGGGCAAAGCTGTCGAAAGACACAAACTGTAGCGACACTGATTTATCTGTTTTTATATTTGTATTTATATTTCATGACACCTTGTTTTTATTAACCCAGTACCATAAACGTAAGCATTTCTATGCAGGATTATATGCGCCAATATTTATTAATTAAATAATTAAATTGTGAAATATTAACACAAATAATTAAATGTAACTAATGTATTATTTGTGTCCATATTTAATTATTTATTTAATTATTTATTTATTTAATACTACAAATTTCCGGATTGTCGGTGTTCTGTGCACAATGAAAAATTTCAAACTGTCAGTTTCATCCATCAACAGTAGTGGGTGGGTTCTAAATCTTCATTTGGACATGTACGCTATTACGAAAGGACAATCTTTTTTGCTGCTGTTAGTGTTGTGTCTGGTTAGCTCACATGGTAAAGTGCTTGTATCACTGAGATGCCAGATTCCTACCTCATTAGGCTACATTTATCTGTAGAACATTTTACATTTTGGTTGAGTGGATTGATTTATGCCAATGATTATGATCTAGGGTACTCACAGATTGAAGGTTAAGTAGCCTAACACACTATATATGCTTTACAAAACACCACATTCTGCTCTTAATGACTCAATCGCCTGCAGTCACTCAGAAAACACAGCACACTTCTTCCATAGACCCTATAAGAAATAGTTATAACACTAGCAAGTTAATGCTAGTTGAAGCTTTGAATGTTTAAGTTTGAATGGCAAATTGTACAAAATGAATTGTTGGTTACAAATATGTTTCAGAAAGTGCAAGAACATCACATAATTCCGGCAGCTGACATTATATAGCCTAAAGCCCTTTGCACTCTCATAAACACCCATGTAGGCTACTTTAACACTAAAACTCAATGCTGACTTAATCAATGCCATATTCTACAACTTTCAACTCAAATTTAAACATTTGAAGCTTGAACGAGCATAGACTGACTATAGCTAGCCTGAGCTATTGCTATACCATGGACAAGTCTCTGAAGAAAGCATGCTGTGTTTTCTGAAATACTTTTTCATGCTGTGTTTTCTGAAATACTTTTTCACAATGAGCAATTGGTCCATATGAATGAGTTCCATCACTATAGGACTTCAGTTGACTAGTACATGCTTATTTTTGTTTTTTCCACTGTACAAGACAGAATATTTCACTTGGATAAAGATCTGAAGTATTGTGTAACAGTCATGGCTGACATATTGCATTGTTTCTACAGTATTTTCAACATTATATTTAAAAAAGGTGAATTGTTTTTGGACACTCAGTATGTCTTATAAATAAATACCTATCTGTTTTTGTTTTTGTAGAAATATAGAATTACACATGCCTTTTTCATTAGCACAACTGTAACTTGGACAATATAACTGAGTATGGTGGGATTATTTACGTGTGGCCACTCTGGCGCTGACAGGAACACTCCTCTTGTTATTGAGGATTGCATAGACGCTTATCAGGTACTCAATCCCAGGCTCTAGCTCGTGAATGGTGGAGGTCTTCTGGTCTCCAGGAACTCGCATGGCCAGCTCCAGACCGCCAGGCGTGGTGGGGATATATGTGATCAGGTACTCCGTCACAAGCATCTCATTCACCCAAGAAAGGTCCACAGTCTCTGGAGTGACTTCTACCACTGTCAGGTCCTTTGGTGGTGAGACTGTATAGATGTGTCAGTACAAATAGGATTGGTAGGAACTCTGGAACACTATGTTCTACCTGTAATAAACCTTTTACTACTGTATAACATTGTGTGAAGTGAATACATTTGTAATTAACTTTCTGTAAAACTGTTATTGTTTTGGTTGGTAATGCATATTTGAAAACTAGATCAGAAATAATTATGTTGTGTTATTAACATTGTAATTTCACTGACACAAACTAATATTTTTAAATATGAAAAAGCACTTTGTTTTGGGGCCTGTGGAGGGGACGTATATAAATGTTTTTAAAGCGTTATATAAATTATAAATGCAAATGACTAAAACGGGCATGACATTTACTTTAAAATATATAATGTAGTTGTAGTTATTTTCTTCTTCCTGAATGCCGTCTTCTACCTCTATCTCTTCTTCCTACTTTAAATCGCTGGAAATTTAAAATGAAATGTCTTCGTTCTTCATGTCACCTCTAGGGCCTAGTACTTACCAGATATATTGAGGAATAGGATTTTTATTAACAATACTTTCCCATATATATGTCCACATCAATGGCAGGCATTTTTCCTATCAGCAGTTTCCAGACCATTTTAAAATGCTTTTCCAGATGATTTGTCAGAAAATAATTTCAACGAAATGATTGGTTTACTGAGTGGCCCAAAACCGTGGAAAATCACAAGCCATATGTACAGTGTAGCCCACTAGCATTTACCCTCCACATGAAAAGGAAACATATTTAATTCAAATAAATTGATGAAAGAACAGGCAGGACAGGAGGCCAGACTTCAACTGCAACTAACCGCACAATATCTTATTCTGCTCCAAGTGTTCAGGAGACAGTAACAGCAAAGCCTTCCTTACCGTCTGAGCAGTCCTCCCCAACGAAACCCTGGTCACAAACACACACCCCGTCCTCACAGCGGCCGTGGTTTTGGCAGTCTCCTGGGCAGGTAAGTAGGGAACAGTCTTGTCCACTGAAGCCTTCGAAGCAGTTGCAGTTGCCGTCAACACAGTAACCTCTGTGCAGGCAGTCGTTGGGACAAGTCAGCTCGCTGCAGTCGTCGCCCGTGAAGCCCTTGTCACACACACACTGTCCCTTCACGCAGAGCCCATGGTTCAGGCAGTCGTTGGGACAGGTCAGCTCACCGCAGTCATCGCCCGTGAAGCCCTTATCACACACACACTGTCCCTTCACGCAGAGCCCATGGCTCAAGCAGTCGTTGGGACAGGTCAGCTCACCGCAGTCGTCACCCGTGAAGCCCTTGTCACACACACACTGTCCCTTCACGCAGAGCCCGCGGTTTAGGCAGTTGTTGGGACAGGTCAGCTCGCTGCAGTCCGCGCCCGTGAAGCCGACAAAGCAAACGCACATCCCGTCCACGCACTCTCCGCGGCCCATGCAGTCCTTGGGACACGTCTTGACGCTGCAGTCCTCGCCGGTGAAACCCTTGTCACACACGCACTGCCCGTCGACGCAGCTGCCGCGGCTCACGCAGTTGTTCAGGCAGGAGAGCTCGCCGCAGTCGTCGCCGTGGTAACCGGCCTCGCACACACACCCCCCGTTGACACACTGGCCGTGGTCGTTACAGTTGTCCGGGCAGGACAGCATGGAGCAGTCCTCACCCTGGAAGCCCGGGTCACAGATGCACCGGCCGTTAAAGCAGTGGCCTCTCTCATGGCAGTCTCCGGGGCAGGTGAGCTTGGAGCAGTCCTCCCCGCTGTATCCCGCGTGGCACGCACACTGGCCGTTCACACACGTGCCGCGGCTGTTGCAGTCCCCGGGGCACGTGAGCTCTCCACAGTCGTCCCCGGCGAAGCTCTGGTCGCAGTAGCAGGTGCCGTTGAGGCAGTGGCCGCGGTCGAAGCAGTCATTTGGGCAGATGAGCTCGGAGCAGTCGAAGCCCGTCCATGGCTCATCGCAGACGCACTCGTCGTCCAGGCAGTGGCCCCGGCCCAGGCAGTTGTTCAGGCAGCTGGTCTGGGAGCAGTCCTCGCCCAGGAAGCCCTCCTCGCACAGGCAGGCGCCCTCGATGCAGTGGCCGTAGTCGCCGCACTCCAGCAGGCACAGCTCCACGCCACAGTCGTCCCCGTCAAAGCCCTGGAAGCAGACGCAGCGGCCGTCCACGCAGCGGCCCTGGTCCTGGCAGTCATCGGGGCACTCGGGCTCTGTGCAGTTGGGGCCTTTCCAGCCTCGCTCACACACACAGCTGCAGGTGTCTGTGCTCCAGTTCCCACGGCCGTTACAGTAGGGCTTAGTGGTCACATCGCCTGCACACGGCCAGAAGAGAAAGGGTTTCTTATTACAGCCATACTGCTTACATGTGTTACATTAAAGCTTCAATCATGGCCAATCATGGGTAGTGTATGGACTAGACTTGACACTTTCTGGACTAGACACTGTATGGACTAGACCAGACACTGTCTGGACTAGACACTGTATGGACTAGACACTATATGGACTAGACCAGACACTGTCTGGACTAGATACTGTCTGGACTAGACACTGTATGGACTAGATACTATATGGACTAGACCAGGCACTGTCTGGACTAGATACTGTCTGAACTAGACACTGTATGGACTAGACACTTTACGAACTAGACCAGACACTGTCTGGACTAGACCAGACACTGCATGTACTAGACATTGTATGGACTAGACCAGACACTGTCTGGACTAGACCAGACACTGTATGGACTAGACCAGACACTGTATGAACTAGGCACTATATGGACTAGACACTGTATGGACTAGACCAGGCACTGTATGGACTAGACACTATATGGACTAGACACTGTATGGACTAGACCAGACACTGTCTGGACTAGAGACTGTCTAGACTAGCATTATAGTCTGTAAATCCTGTTCTCTTTAGTGTTCTCTTAGCCACTCTGGATGGAGGACCAATCAGTGACCAGCGGGTGTGGCTAAGTGTGTTTGTTTGTTTGTTTGTTTGTTTGTAAATGGTGGTTGAGCGAGGTGAAGTGATACAACTGTGATACTACAGCTGTCCAATAGTTTCACCATTAACCAGAGGTCTACATCCGGTAGGAGGCGTTGATTGCAGTCCCCAATGGAAGTGAGTTTTGTTTGTGCTTACAGCAGGCTGGGTGTCACCACGTGTGGTAGCTTTAAGACGTAAGACTACACATGGAGGACACAAACAGCCCAGGGTACTAGAGGGAAGGCTCACCAGAGACAGGGGCTCCACAGCATCCTGCCCCACTGCTGCACTGCTCTCTCAGGCTGGACAGCTCAGACTCCAGCATCTCCAGCCTGCTCAAGATGTCCTTCATGTCCGGCAGGTGGTTGTCACAGCCACAGGCCTGCTTGGGAATGTTGATGCGGTGGGTGAAGACGATCTGGTTGTCTCCGTCCACCGTGTGCTCCATGTGCTGGCTGTCCTGCACGTCCGAGGGCGGGGCGTTGAGGGGCTTGGACTCAGCGGTCCCGGGGGAGTCCAGCTCCACGGAGCAGAGTGAGGTAGCCGGCACGTTGATGTTGTACACGTGGTTGAAGACCACGGGCTGGTCGGGGTGGGGGAGGGTCAGGTTCTCCTGGCTCTTGGGCGCCAGCGTTTCTCGCCGGTGGCGGATGATGTTCTTGACCAGGCCAGCGGTGGAGAGCTGTAGGAGCAGGGCCACCGCGGCAGAGCCAAGCAAGACAGCTACCCTACCCATCATGGCACCCGGAGTGTTGGGGCCTCTGGTGGAGACTCCGCTATGTGGAGAACAGCCTCTAGAGATCTAAGAGAGGGAGACGTCACCCTTGAGTCCTGGAAAAGCAAAGACAAACATAGGGTGAGTGGAAACTGACATTGAATGATTCTCTAGAACATTTTAATTTTAACTAAACGAGCCGTGGAGGACACAGAGCGATATTGTTTTGATTTGAGCTCAAAGTTAGCAAGAATGACTGACCCTGCCTTTAAGGAACTCGGGGCCCTAACACAATCAAATAGTGTACCTTTAGGCAGGACAGGCTCAGAGTGTTGGTATTTTAAATAAATACATCTTATTACAATCAAAAACAAGAGATGGTCTTTTCAACTGTAGGCTGCTCACTCAAATTATATAGCCAAATTCAGTACAGAGGTCCATTCAATATTGGACAACTGAGACAAACGCTTAGGCTGACAGTTTAGATTAACTGCCACCCTTCATCCAATGTCATGTGTATTTGCCCAGAAATATCTCCTCTCCCTTGAATGTGTTCGCCACCATCTGTGGCTAACTTAAAGCAATCGGTAAACTAAATATGTCCTTCTAACACTCCAATATTGCATACACAGACAAAAACACAAACATCCACTAGGGACCATTACTGCAGCAACATGTCATAGTATCTTCTAAAAGCAATTAACCTTCCACTGATGCCCCTAACAAAAGACCATTCTGCCCCCCTGGTCATTGCACAGGCGACAGACACGGACACTAATGATTTTGGGCCATTCTTTTCACCATTCCTCCCTAGACCCAAAGTGGCAATTACAGCAGGGGCGATCTGTGACCTTGAGGATCGGAAGTACATCTCAGAGTGGTTCTCATGACAGGCTACCTACCATGAGCGGCAGGCAAATACACCTGCCTGCTGTGAAATCAGCCCGCTTTCACCGCAACCCTGACCACAGGCCAGGGTGACAGATGAATGTTGATGTGAGGTTAGACCAGAGTTCCCCAATCTTGGTCCTAGAGGGCCGCTGCAATATAATGGCGCTATAATGAATGGGTCATTATAGCGAGATTTTCATGTGAATCAGCTGTGTTGGAGCAGGGAGACATCTAAAACATGCAGGGCAGCGGCCCTCTAGGACCAAGATTGGGGACCACTGGGTTAGACCATCTGTAGAAAGTTCCAGTAAGCACAGAGGCCCTCAACTGTTCCCCCTGTTCACAAACTGCCTGGTCAGCATTCCCAGCCTGCTAGGCAGCCTCCACAACCGGTGTTTTTCATTTAGTAATATGATTCGCTCCACACCTGAGGTTACAGGGATGTTTTACGAGCTTCCTTCAAGTCTGCTAGAAGAAAGAATGCTGAGGTTGTATACTTTATGATTTTACTTGCACACCTTTCCATTTATTAGTCTTATATCGATAAAGACAATAGTCACAATGTGCTGTATCAATGTAACGAAAATAGAATTCCTGTATGTCTTATGTGCATGCTGTTTACAAAACTTTATCTAATATTCTGAATAATAGTTTAGGTGTCTTGTAGCACATGAATCCATTGTTTTTAACGGTATCCGGATGGGTTCACCTAATTGTACAGTTTCCACACCAAACATGCTGACACACATCCTACCACTTATACACACAGCGTGTGCCTCAACAGCACCTGTTAGTAGTTATCATCGATTTGTCTATGGTTGACCATGTCTAACATTAGGCACTCTATTGTGCTAGCCACGCTGTAGTTAATTCCCATGATTATATACGTGACTGACTGAAAGGTCAGTGGAACTAGGTCAGAGTCATGTAGAGGCAGTGCAACATCATTCTGGGTGCTGCCTACTTTGGCAAGGGGACACTCCATCTTGTGTATGTGGGCCCTTAACGTGTGATTAAGCCAACTAACAGATGTGCTGTGCTTGAATGGGTTCCGGTTCCTGATTAGACAGTATATGGGCCTCCGTGATTAACGTGCTGTAAAAGTGCTAATGTGTACTCTCTGAGCTAGCCCCACCAAGGCACCACCACTAGCGGATCTCATTCTCAGTTGCACACATGCCCACAATCACACCGCTGTGCTCAAGTCTCACAAACCAGGGATTAAATCAACAAAATAGCCAGAAAATTGCTTTGAGTTGCTGCTAGGGTTTTAGTTCTGGACGGATGGCTGGCTTTCTTACTTTGAATGCTGGCTGCTCTCCACATGGACCTCTGAGCGCGGCAACCCTGAGAGACCAAAACAGGCTTTGTGTGGCAATCTGTGGCACTGGCAAAACGCAGCATTATTCAGAAATAGATGGTGACTAGACTCTCTCACAGAAGTGATTTGACTTCACGCCACACAACTACCTTCTACGGTCACTGCAGGAAATTATATCACAACAATCTATGATGAACCTCGGCCCAACTGAGAGCTGATTCTCGCTGTTGGACGTTCCTCAAGATCTCCCCGTATCCACGGTGCTATGGTAATCTGGCTGGCTGCTGGATGGCCTGGCCTGGACACAGTAGCTGCTGCTTCTTTGTGATGCTCGCACTCAGATTTGCTCTAAAGTTAGCTTTTCAATCGACAACAAAGCTTGTTAGCTGCCATGTTGTCCAATGGGTGGTGAGTTGTACCAGGGAAACCTGCTGGCACCCAGATTTAGTGCAACGGATCTAAATAAGGCGCAGTGTCCATTGCCAGCAGTTTACACATATTGTATGGTGATCATTCACTTCATGCTTAAGGATGAGAATGAAATTGAATGCAACCAAAACTTATTTGGATCCTAACCAATAATGTAACAAAAGAAACTTTTAACTACATTCTTATTATTTATTCAATATTTTACTTAATTTCTACAGAAAACCTAATACACATACTTACTACAGAGCTGGGAGATCCACAGTGAGATATTGTTTCAAATAAAATCTCTGTTTAATTGTACTTCATGTGCCATTCTCATATTCCCATTAGAGTAACTTAAAAATCAGGGCACTCATCAATATATTTTGAAGTTATTCTAGACTAGAATAAATCTGGAATAACTCTCTTTGCAGTTTTGTTTCTTTTTGCCTTATTTTGGACTGCTACGATCATGATCCTCGAGTAAATCAGGGAATGCATTCATTTAGCAAAAAGCAGGAGCAAGAGAATCTCGATAAGAGTAAAACCAGGACAGTCTACTCAGCATAAATCCCCAGTTAAACCACAGGATGTTAACATGCTGTTTCAGAGATTTCATCGATCACGTCATTGATGGCCTTTTTTTTTTAAAGACTTTTGGAGCTGGTTTTTTTGCCTACTATCTCTTAGACACAAGTTTGGTGTAATTTGTGTCTTGAGAAGCGCTTTATGATTGATGAAGACAACTGCAAACGTCATACATGAAGATGTTTGGAGCCCATGTGGTCAAAGAGTCTACCATATGGTAGGTCTAGGACACTGTAAATCATGCTGTACCGGAATACTGTGGATAAAAAAGCTTTATCTCCTGGGGTAAGTAAATGTTTAGAGTTAAACATCCATCTATATAGAAATGTAGACAACAAATGTTGGGGAACATGTTAAAGAGCTGATCATTTAATACTCAAGGCAGCTTGAGCGTCTGTGAGATAATGCAGCAATAAACAAACGGAATAATGAAGCAATGCATCTCATTTAGCGTGTCAAAGCTCTAAATATTCAACGTCTACAACTACAACTGAAGTCCCACGACTGCATGTTAAACAGGTTTGAAAGGATGCACTTTCGTCTCATTTTTGTAGAATTGATCAAGCTTGCCTAGTTTTGTAGGTCACCCCTTGCAAAACTTGGTTAGACTTCTTTAGCATAGAATTTCAATTTGGGTCAATGATAAGAATTATATGATGGGTACTCTCTAATAATAATATATTACTGCATGGGTCTAGCATCCCACTATCTGCTTAATGTATAGCAAAATGAATCAGCGTGAAAGAAACCATTGTTTTATGATTGTTTTATGATACAGTTGCGATTGCTTTAATCCTCCTCTACCAAGGTCATAACCAGAGAGAGGTTGCTGAGAACAGCATGGCTGAGTTATAATCATCAAACACAGAAACGTATTTCCAGGAAGAAGCAGCACGTCAAGTCACTCCACAGGATCGATGGTACTTTTATTGGTGGTTCTCAGAATTAGTTTTTCTAAATGTTTCACCACATGGAAGGTACTCTCTATCTAGCTTTTTATGTCATTTAGAACCGATATGGCCACTGCATTTTTGGAGATTAAATTAATTTGATAATTTAACATAGTCAGCTTCTTACAATTACTACTCGTGGATAATCCAAAAGTAAAATGAACAGACTGATATCAACCTATATGCCAAATGACAATATTCCTTTAAAACCTTCCTCCATTGTAAGACGCTCATTTACTTTTAGTGGCTTGTACACATTTCAAAGCTTATTTAGAGCTTTTCAATTCGCTCTTATTCCAAGAAAGAATACTGTAGCAAGACACATTTCATGTAAATATACTGTATGTAGCTTCGGGCAATTGAAATTCACTCGTTAAATAAAACATTTCTGTGGACATCAGATAAGTATTTACACTCGACTACGAATATTGTATATGAGACATGATAACAGTAATCCAATGTGCTCCATTCCATTTTTGTTGAGTGTAAATCACTAACTGAAGACAATTAAATTGTCTGTCTGCTCCCATTTGACACAAAAAAATATCACTTGGTAAATTGAAAAAAAAAATAGAAATACAGGCTTTGATGGATGAAAGACTAGTTTAATCAAATTGTTATAGTGTTCATTGGCTCCGTCACTGTGACCCCATTGGATATGATGACACAGATAGCAGCAGCAGAGTGGTAGGGCTTGGTGTGTTCATGACTGATAAGGTGGGTTGAGCTCTGGATCCATGATAGTACAAGCACTTATCTGGATGCTCCGAGTGATCGTTTCACCAAACTGCAGCCCTATCACTCTGCTAAACCATTTGGAGCCCAAGGTGTCATGTCTGAATGATAGCGGCCCAAAGTCTATTTTTTGACTCAAAACCAATTTCCTACTTTGACACAGCGATACGTAGAGAAAAGATGGGTACAAGTATGAGGCAGGGTGAATTGTGGCATGGACAGTCAAATTTCAATTATCTTTGACTGCATTGTATCCCCTTATATCGGGCCGTCAGGGCCATCAATATTCTTTACGCTTTTTTTCCCCCATGACACCCACCCCCATCCTATGCTGCCGTTCTTGCTCGGGTACAGATGGAGAGGCTGCTTGCTAGGCAGCTTTATGGCATGCAGGTAGTGGCCTACTGTTTATTAGCCAGACCTCTGCGTGTTCGGACACTGTCTGCGGTCATAATTGTGGTCGTAACGGTAGTCAGTGTTCCTCTTTGTTTCTAACTATTGTAGGGTTGACACTTTCAAACAGCAATCCCTGTAATTGATGCATTTTTGTAATGGGTGGCTTGCTGTATCGTTTCACAGCGTAGCAAAAGTCTATTTTGGATGTCTTAACTTACCATGTAACTAACACCTGGGCACTTAGGTAATGAGCTGCAAGGGGAGAACAGCCTTATGTCATGATCTCAAACGAGACACGCCTTGTGTCTGCATTGTCAAAATGAGCAATATATAATATGAGCATCAGGAAGCAAGATGTGGAAGTTTCTCAGATGTGAATCCATCAGACATTAATTAACTGACCCACAAACGGTCTGCCAAAACCTATGTTTGCAAATGTGTGTCTCTGTGTGGCTTCATGATGAATCCTTCTAAAGAAGTTGTTTCTGAACACATTTTGAATCTTTGTGTTTATATAGTGAAGGAAATGGTACTGTATGTTTGGATTAGAGTTATTCAGCTGTATGGAGGAATTTCAATGACCTTGGTTGTGAACATGTACAAACTCGCATTATTTTCATTGCTTTGGTGAGAAAAGAAAATGAATATGTGACAAAGGGGAATTTATATTATTCACGTTCTTCCCTAGACTATTTATTAAGACAGTGAAAAGGACAGTTTGGCAGGGTATATGCAGATTTCAGCACATTTATCGATCTCCATTCCTTTCTAACAGAAAGGAGCTGGAGCATGTTGGCCATCTGTTTGTCCTTGCCTGTGATGAAAACCTAAAGTGTGTTGCATGTCCAAACTGGGAGTGCCATCCATTCAGACACTTGTATGAGTCTAATGACCCAGGACCCCCGGGGGAGAGCACGTTTATTGGCCGTCCCTAATTTGAATTCTCTGCCATACCTCAAAAGGACTGTTCTATCTTTCTCCAGGAGAATGATGGCTTGTCCATTCCTATGCGCCAGGTCACAGCCAATGTCGCTGCAGTGTCTACCACGTGTGCAGCGCTGCCTGTGGCCAACCAGGAGGGCGGGACACAAAAGGATTCCGGAAGCTCTCCCCTCTCACATTAGCATCAGACCAACATTAACCCATCTGGGATGAAGACTCTGGATTCCTCTGTGTGTGTGTGTGTGTCTGTGGAAGGGGTCTGTGGTGACAACGAATGTCAATGTGCCCTGAAAAATTGTTTTAGTGACTATAGGGCTAAAGCACTTGCTTGCATCCTAACTTAAAAAATAGCTACAGCCTAATAATTTGAGAGAATAAAGCACAGCAATTGACATTGCATATCCAGTAGGAGGGATTGAGTGATTTGAGGGATCTTCAAGAGCAGACGTGTATTAATGGCTTTTGATTGGCCCCACCTCCAATATACAATTTTATAGGCCTGACATGCACTGTTATGGACTATTATAACTTCACATATTTGTCCATGGGTGGGTCAGTCCACTGTCAGATGTACAATATAGGTGAAATAATCACCACAAACAATTGGCATACATTTAAACATTACACGCTACCAGAAATGTCAGATCACAGAGAGCGTGACATGCATCTCAATAGGTTTGAGCTGAAAATGTCATTATGTATTGTCCAGTAATAACCACGCTGCCTCAGCCAGACTTGTCATCGTGAATACCCACAAACATTGCTTCCTCTCCATCACCAGAGGAGCTAAGTGGGGTTAAACCCAGTCCCGCTCTCAGGGGGCATTGTCGGCCAGCGTGATGGGAGCCAACAGCTGTCCAAACAAAGGCACAAGGTCTTAAACTCCTCAGCACGAGGACGTCAAAGGCTGCTGCAACCGTAGCATGACACAACACACGTACCAGCAGATGGCCATCCAAACTAAAAGCAGAACTGAACTGTCATGGAGGAAAACAAAAAGGACTAATTGATGTCCACAGATACAATTTGACGAGCCTGAGATGTGAAGTCAGTGTTCAGACACCTTTGTATCTTGGACTTATATACTTATATAGGATTAGCAACATGTGTAAAACGCTATGCGTTCACAAATCATGATTATCAATGCAGGAAGGCAGTGCCACATACAGTACAACATATGAAATGGCCTCTCAGAAAGCAGGCAACACATTTAATAATTTGTTATGGACAGAAGCCGATGCGGTCCCCATAACCCAGTTGAATGAGAACTGTTGAATGAGATCTGATTCAATGGGGTCATGCTATAGTCATGCTTAACATTCAACCACCATCCAAAAGATGATACCCTGGTATCCTCCCGGTCTCCTCTAGCGCACCCCTCGGCCACACACACACACTTTTTTTTACCTTTCATTCTTTTGCTCTGTCACCGTCAAAAAACTTGTTTTCTTTCCATTTCCGCACATACTTCCAAATTATCTAAATGATTAACATCACACATCTGACATTCTCTTGTATTTTTGATTTACCATGGAAACTGCTACATGCAAATGTATGGGAGTCACTAATTATAATATATGATAAAAAAAATAAAAATGATTTAATCATATTTAATTTCATTACATAGGGAAATACGGTCTGTTTTGGGACACAACCAACTGAACCAAGCAAGGATGTGATTGTAAAAGTGTATGAATTTGACTCTGGACCAACAGATTTCAGCCAGTCAGCTGGCTAGCTCTAGCTAGCTAACTAGCAGCGTAGCGAACATGGCATCTAATGTGTAGCAGCTGTCTGTCTGCCGGGCTATTGAAGCCTGCTGTCTGCTGGGGCTACCGCACGCTGGCAGACACACACGCACGCACACACATGCACACAAGTGCGGGCACGCGCACACACACACGCACGCACGTCATATCTCCCTGTTCCAGCGACATGCAGTACCTGTCCACTTCAATTACATGACGAATTCAGCACATGAATTAGCATTGATTATTCAGATCAGTCTCTGCTCTTCTAATAACAGCAAACACTAGCAAAGAACACTTAAATAAATAAGAAATCGTAGTTAAAGGTGTCCAGGTGTGTGCCATAAACACCCATGTGAATCCAGCCTCTGAAGTCTGCACTTGTAAAACATAATAGCAGCATAATAGCAGTCGTTCAAAGACATGTACGGTAATTTATCTAATCATGAAAAAGAGTACCTTCATTTACATGTGCCAATTAAATTGAACAATACAGCTTTGTTATACATAAAATAATAAATCATTATTTGAGAAAGTTTTCTGCAGCTTAGGTTAATGTACAACCCCCACAATAAAGAGAAGCTCTCAACAGCAGAATGTGTGGCTCTTGTCAGATATGGTCGTCAGGCAGGTAAGCAGCATGACTTACCTCAGGCACAATTCACCAGCTCTTGATGAAACCTACTTCAGCGGTGGAAGGGAGAAAAAAGCTTTTTGTCTGTGTCTCTCACAGGGCTGACAGCTCTGTCATCCCCCCAACTCTGTTCTCAGACTGTTCTCCGATCTACCTACCGAGCCTATTGCTGATGTTGTGCAGCCAGTGAGGAGCCAGGGCAAGAGAGAGAGAGGGGGGGGGGGGGGGCCGGGGGGACGGAGAGAGAGGGAGTGAGTAGTGTGTGAGTGAAAGAGAGAAAGGAAGGGGGAGGACTCCCTTTCTCTTAAACAGTAGCCCCTCCGTGGTCCAACCCCACTCCCTACCTACCCCTCTGTTAAATGCCCCCCCCCGCAACCACACACTGACTGGAAGCTAAGGAGTTGAAACGGGACGCCTTAAGGGCTGGTTCCTCACGCTGGTAAAAAGAGAGAGAGAGAGAGAGAGAGAGAGAGAGAGAGAGAGAGAGAGAGAGAGAGAGAGAGAGAGAGAGAGAGAG
>JAODUK010078618.1:0-15671 GCA_027564635.1 Typhlichthys eigenmanni | reverse complement strand
CATATGACATTCCGCGGTTCGCTCCCCCTGCTGCTAGTCTGCTGAAATGCCTTAGGACAGTGGGAGGGTTAAGTAAATGTCAAACATTTACAATAAAGCCATCTCCCAATTGGAGATGTTGAGGCAGTCACCTGTTATAAAAATGACTTGAGGGTGGAGGATGTAACTGACTGCGTCCGCCCTGCCATCTGTAAGGAGGAGGGAAAACGTGTTTAACCTGTCACACGCATCAAGGACCCATACAGGAATATCTTTAAAAGCATAACAAGGAAAGCATGCATAAAGGACGTCTGAAAGAAGACATTGAAGTCAAGCGTGTTTCTAAATGGTGTTAGAGCTAGATGAGGCAATCTAAAATATTGTAGGAGCAAACAACTGTTACAACTTCCCAATGGAGCGTGGCTACACCAGGCTATATCATAGGAGCCACTCCTAGGCATATTGTTAGTTCTTGCTGTTGTACTAAACCAGGGGTCCCCAATCCTGGTCCTGGAGGGCCGCAGCCCTGCATGTTTTAGACGTCTCCCTGCTCCAACAC
Organism: Typhlichthys eigenmanni; assembly: GCA_027564635.1. Taxonomy (NCBI): domain Eukaryota; kingdom Metazoa; phylum Chordata; class Actinopteri; order Percopsiformes; family Amblyopsidae; genus Typhlichthys; species Typhlichthys eigenmanni. The sequence goes on along the minus strand of JAODUK010078618.1, from coordinate 15,133 downwards.
ACCTGATTCAGATGAATTAGTCATTATAACGAGCTATTCATGTGAGTCAGGTGTGTTGGAGCAGGGAGACATCTAAAACATGCAGGGCTGCAACCCTCTAGCAGCAGGCTTGGGGACCACTGTACTAAACACATCCAGCACAGCTAGCCAAACACTACACTAATCACTGATTACTGCACACCTGTGGGGAAGTGATATAAGCTTGGGTTTTTGTTTCATTTGGTTGTTTATTGTTTGTTTCTGTGCCACATTTTTCAAGTATTCATAAGCATTTGTGCATTCAAATAATGCAGAGCTGAGTCTAGTGTTTACTATTTTTGTGTTTTAGTATTTTAGGTCTGCATTTACCACTTCAACCCATATTACATTTTGGTGATGACATGTTCTCAGGTCATTGTGTCAGTGGCTGGGGTGTTGTTGTTGTTTTTATATATACAGTATATGACCATTGATAGTACATTGCCATTCTAAGAACAGCTATAATTAGATTATCCAGACCGCTATGGTACCCATACATCGCACTGTGATTTTTGTGAGAATGTGCTAAACTTTGGTTCAATAGGTTAGGGTCAAGATTAAGGGCACGGTTTATTTAGGGTTATGACAAAATATCAATTTGTTAGTTCAACTGAAGTAATGTGAATGCTGCTGACCTCTGACCACCGGCATGGCTCCATGGGCGATTGGGAGCCCACTGTCCTCTGTTAGCTCCCCCTGCTGGATAGGAGTCCCATGTGTTCCGACCAGAGGACAGATCTACTGGGTGATACATCCAGCCTTGTGGCAAATATCAAATTATATAGATATTAAGATATTATTTTATATATATCTATATCTAAAGATATTACCAACAGCGTAAATGAATATAGAAACTTCTGCAATGTCTTAATGACGCTGCAAAGTCTATGATGCAGGTTCAATGATTTCACATGTTATTTCATTGCAAATAGGTAAATCTCTGTATTTCTATGAATATATGTACACTTGTGTTCTAATCACACCCCACTTTAGAGAATTGCTTCAGTCATAAAGTGTTTATGTGACAGTTGAACAGATATTTACCAGTCTTGGTCTGTGTGAGAAAGGCCACCACTTGACACCTGAGAGCACAAAGAATACACCTGTGGGAAAACCAAGAATAGTATATTATATAGCCTACAGTGTATTTGTATATAGTACACTACAGTATGATGTATGCTATTCTGTGTGGTTAGTAATGGCCATAGCCTTACTTCTTGGCAACATTACAGGCATATATCTTGGTAAGGTCTAAAGTTTCAAAATGTATAAAAGACATTTTTCTCTCCTGCAGAAGATATGAATATAGATGGATACTAATGGATACTGCCCTAAATGACACCAACAACATGAAACATGAAACACATTGACTCTGTTATCTAGTCTGTTTAGCCTCAGATGCTAAATAAGTATATCTATGTATCTTTGTAATGGGGTTGTAAGTCCACTGTGCTGTGCCATAGTGAGTTCTAATAATAACTAGTTAACTGAATGATCACAATACCAGGTCTTAGACTGAGGCTTACAGCGGGAGTAAAGTGTTTGCTATGTGTCAGGTAGTGTGGACAGATACACCAGATCTTACAGCAAGGTAAGAACAGACCTGCTGCCAGGCACTTAAACCCTTGTGTGTGGCCAGGTGTACTGGACTTGGGGAAGGCATCTCGAGAGGAAGTGTTTGCCTAAACACAAAGGTCATGTGGCTAAGGTGATAACTGATCTAATAATGTACAGTATTTTGCTATAAAACTCAATGTCCCACCTTAATTTAAACTCAATCATCTGAATGTTAACTGTAGAGGCTGCTTGAAAATAGTATATTATTTTAGTTTATTTATACATAAGGCAGCTGAATGGATTTCCCTCTCCTAGGCAGCTGTCTATTTGTCCCTTGCACCAAGCCAAATGCAGGGCCCTTCACCACCCTGTTCCACTCATCTGCCCAGCTGCCACAGACTAACTATGTGATTTCCCATATTTAAAGATTGTAACATAGACGGCTTTATGTATTTAATACTTTTGTGTGGAAACGTTTAAGATTGTATTGTAAGATCTTTCATTCTTGCATATAGTTATTGAACTGTAGCCAATTGAATAATGTCAACTAAAACATGAATTTAAAAATATTTAATGTTCAGACATTGCAACAATATCCAATCCTTGCTAAACACTGAGCAGGGTGTTGTATGTTGTGAGGGTGGTTGTATAGATGTCTCTAAGGTCCTGTGCATTTGTATAAATATTGAGTACACAATATTATATTTTTTTTACTACGTTGTAGTCTCAAATTCTCTGCTGTGCATTTGACTGCTGTAATCCAGGCATGCCCATAGGAAACCAGAGAAGCAGGTGTATACTGTATATTCAAGCCCTTGTGCAGCTAAGCACAACCTGACCAGTTTGTCACCAAGGAAACCTGCTCATAGCTGTCACTGAGGAAAGACATATTCCTTTCCCCTCCCTGTGTTACAACCCCATGAGCTCATTAACACTTTTCTTAAACTTCCCTTTAAATGTAACCCAGTTTCACGTGCAAGACGAATACATTTGCATGCAAAACAACAGCTGTGCTGCTAGCGTTACGTGTGTGTGTGTGTGTGTGTGTGTGTGTGTGTGCGCGTGCCTTACTTGCTGGATGAGCGTTAACAGGAATATGCAAACAGGTTCTGTGGGTCCTGGACAGCCTCATATACTTTTAACGAACATCCTCACTGCATTAAAACACACACACACACACACACACACACACACACACACACACACACACACACACACCACATGTCATTTAAGAGCCTGCACTACTAAATTCCGGTGCTATCCCTGACCAGCCACTACCACATAGTTACCTCCCCCACACATTGCCACACTAGACTTCACCCTGGCAATCCTTCCCTTAAAACAAAGGGAATCATGTTGCCAGTTGAAAGAATGTACAGCGGCAAGTGTGTGTGTGTGTGTGCGTGTGTGTGTGTGTGTGTGTGTGTGTGTGTGAAAGAGGTAGATAGATAGATATTGAGAGAGAGGGGGGAGACAGGGATAAAGAGAGAGAAAATAGAGAGATAACTGCTTCATCCTAATATCACCCTCTCATACTGTAATTAAAGACATTTTTAAAATGTATTTCTAGCTATTCGGTTGTGTAAAATAAGGGTTTCTTTCTTAGAGAACATTGTGGCCTCTCTATACTCATCCTTCCCATTTTATCGGCACAATGTGTCCTCGTATCCATGGCAACTGATAATATAATTTACTCCAGGGTGCCCGGGAGTGGTTGAGTGTGTGCAAGCCAAGTGTCACGTTTACCGGGACAAGCGCAAGCCCCTCCGTGTTTACATCCTGCTATCTCTCTCGGTTTGTCCCGTGGACGCCGGAGGAGCTGCGCTGAACGCTAACCATGGACATAAAGACATTCTACAGTCGGCACCGCGGGAGAAACACGTTACACTACAGTTGTGATCCTCCCCCGAGTCGTGTTTTTATATTTAGCTTTGCTGTGCAGTGTGTTTACATTAGGAGGGAAACGTTTGCGCACGTCGAGAGGTGGCGTGGTCTGTTCCACTCGACAGTGGTTGTTATAGCGGCTCATTCGCGTAATAGGCTAAAACTGTAGGTAGCTAAGGAAACTGATGGACGCAGATGGAGGGGGAAAGACACAATGTATCTCGTAGCCAGGTTAACCGGTAGACCTAATGTTCACGTGTGACGCGATCCACACAGGCGCGCGAAGCGGTGCCTATAGTTCTATGAGCGGTGCACGTCGGCAGCAATGTGCAGTAAGTGGAGAGTCACATGATCGCAGTGCAGAACACGCGAGCTGAATATCAATCATATATTCTAAAAATAACATCATCGCTGCAGCTCTGCTGCCTTCCCCCTAGATCCCCCTACTCTCTCGCCATAATGGACTCTTCTCCTGGTGTTCAGCACATCCCCTCTGTCAGGCAGGGACCAGACTGTACCAACGCAAGGTCAATGCAATTATGGGGAGAAGAGGGTTGTTTTGTTGCAAATAAACGAAATATATTTTGACTAACCAGTTAGCATAGGTTATTTATTACACGTGTGTGTGTTTGTGTGTGTGTGTGCGCGCGCACACACAGATGTCAAATGACCGGCATGTAGCTAACAACCTAGAATTGTGCTATCCATGTTTGCCTGTCTCCCACTAACCGGTGCACGCTTAGTGGGAGACAGCACGCTGCCTATTGTCTGGTCTTTTTTACTCGTCATTTAAATATCCCAGACCAAGACCAGCCGGTTGTACGGTAATCATTTGGGTCAGTTATTTTGTAGGAGAGCAGACCATGAGGCTTTTACAACCACAGGATTTCCTGTATAAAGTAGGCTACTGATGTTGACGTGTACACAATCTGTTTCTGATTCCACACAATCAACTTGCCTACCGGTTCCACATTTACACTCAATGGTAATGTACCACATACACACACTCAAGCGAATAAAGAAATGCTGTACACAAAGTATCCAGTCTTCAGAATAGTTGCCTAGGCAACAGTAATCTGTCATTCATAAAAACACATGCAACACTATTACTACAAATAACTGCATTTTCCTGTCGTATCGTTTCCTACACGTGAGTGTGTACTGTAGCCTATGTGGTGTACGTGCCGACATTTGTGTGCGTGTGCGTGTGTGTGTGTGCATGTGGAAGCGTAGAAAGAGGAGAAAGTGTGTGCATGGGTGTGCAGCTGATAGCATGCAGAGTACACATCCTGCAGTATAGGGCTTGCTCAACCAGAGAGATGGTCGGCAACCGGGCACACACGCACGCGCACACAGTACATTTCCATTCAGCCGCTGACATCCTGCAGATGGGGCTGCAGGTGTGTGTGTGTGTGTCTCACCGGGGCTTTTGTCCTCGCACGTCCAACGCCTCCGTTCAGGCCGTCTCCCCTCTCCTCCCTGTCTCTCCTACTCCTTGTCTGGCCCGATCTACTACTCTCCCTCTCTCTCTCTCTCTCTCTCTCTCTCGCTCTCTCTCTCTCTCTCATGCTAGAGAGCTCACATCGGCCTGGAGCGAGTCAGCTGAGGCGGGCATACACGCTGCCACTCATGGCACAGTGGCCAATGAGAAAGCAGGAATTTTAATATCGGTCATATTCTGTCAGGATGGGGAGCTAGGATGAGGGAAACAGCTAGAGGGAGTATTGGAGAGTCCACCCCCCCTTCTCTTTCTACTCCCTGTCTCTTCTCTCTCTCTCTCTTGCTCTGCATTTGTGTGTATGCACGTGTATATACATCTGTGTGTGATTAACAGTAGCCACAGTTACAGTACTGTTATATTTGAAACAAATTAACATATGCATACATTCCTATGTTATCAAGCAGAAATACAGTTTCCATTCATGTCAGATTTTGGTTCTTTCTAAAACATATAGGCTGCTATAGCCTACCACACACTGTAGCCTATAGCATAATATTTCACACAGTTGCATGTTACTTCAACACTGGCTACGAAGTGAACAGTATCCAAAGACATATGTCAAATATTCTCAAACTACCAGATATTTCTTGATGCCATTTGACTTACAACTAACTTGATTTCAAATAGAACTAAAAGAGCGTGAGTCTGTTAAATATGCAGATTTTTATGTTTTCTTCCTTGTGTTGCTGCAGCTAATTTACTGTTGGTACATTTCACTTTAGACATTCATTTGTAAAAAATATTGGCTTTGCATGCAAACAGGCATCCAGTTAAACATATTCGTATCAATGTAAAGCTTTTTCAAGCAACATACAGTACATACTGTCTGCCATTATGTTGATCTATAAGTGTAACATTTTGTACATTTATGTATCAATCTACTTAAGAGTCTGGGTCTTCAGGTTGAAAGGCAAGTGGTCCTGACCTGCAATTGCTGTTGCAGATAATGTCACAAATCACATAGGCTAATCCAATAAGAAGAAGCCATAATTTGTTGCTACCACACACAAGCAGAGTGTGAAAACAGACAGCCAGCAGTCCAGGTTAATCAGTTTTTATCTCTAACAACTGCCTTTACAGTTACTTTAACAAAATTCAACTGACCATTTCATTTGCTGACATATGTGTTTCACCATTTGTATGTGTCTTATATTCATTCCATGTAAATTAATACTGAGAATAATAGATCCTGAGGGGAATTAAAAATATTATAATATAGGTCTGGTTAGATACTTTTTTCAGAACAAATTCAAGATTCCTTCTTCTAGCATGGTTAGGCTATAGAATCTAAGATGCAGACTTTCATAAATGAAATGCAAACAACACACTTACAGGCTAATTCATTGTCCAACTGGAAAAAACATAACACTAGTATCAAATACACAGTGTTTTAGTAAACTGCTTAAATGTGCAAAACTATATAAAAAAAATAACTAGAGGCAGTGACACAGCCTCAGCCTCGAGTGTTGGTGGGGTGTCTTGTTTGTCTGTATTATCTACATTCTCAGTTATGTTCGTCTATCTTTTTCACTATAACTGCTCTTTTAAGACAGCTCCAGAAGCAGTAAATAAAGTGACCTGACAAACGGTAATGGAGTAGAAGAGCAGTTGTAATTGTAAATTGTAGTTGCTTACTTTACACTGACTTGCCTTAGCAACAGCCTGTCTTCAGAACACACCCTATTGGCCACTACACTACCGTATGCGGTTGGAAAGACCAATCAGCAGCCTTTGGTGCAGAACTGGATTGAGATGAGTATATCATGTCACGCTGTAAGTCTTACTAAGACACGCTTTATTTTGACTTAATTGAGAGTGTTATTATTACATTTACACTAGTATTGTGCTATCCTTTTTCATACATATTTTCACAAAATTACGACGAAATAGTATGCCTTCGTAAAGATTAGGCTACAACAGCCCACTGCAGAAACGATCCGTATAATTTGCACAAAACACGGCTACACTACCCCCAAGTGTTCAGTATGTATTACTGCATACAAAATATAGAAAGTGATGATAGAAATTCAAATTATTGCACGAACTACTGAAACTACCACTGATGTATGCAAGCAAACTTAAAGCATAACTTCAAATGTAACATAATGTTTGTACAGCAGATTGAATTATGTCTTATCCTTTTATATTAAAAAATTAAATAATAAAAATTAAATATATTAAGAGGCATCATCCCCATATGCCATCTTGTACCAATAAGTGCACTATTTTTTAATTTGCATGAGCAAGCACTTGACTAGAATCTCTGAACATAAACAATTAAATCAAATGATACTTTCATACAAAGGTACAACTCACTGAACACATATTACTTACTATAGGTTAAATAGGCAACCCAGTGCATGGTGGATAGCACTGTGGCCTCACACAATAAGGTCCCTGTTTCAAACCGCAGTTGTCCCAGCCTTTTTGTGTAGAATTTCTATGTTCTCCCTGTGTCTGCGTGGGTTTCCTCTTTGTGCTCTGGATTCCCCCACTATCAAAAAACATCTTAGGATCACTGTCTAGTCAATGCCATCTGACCAGCAACACTGGCTTCAACCAGGAGTTGGTCCCTGGGCACTGCACAGTGGCTGCCCACTGGAGCAGTGGGAACTCCTTGAGGCATGGGTTAAATGCAGAGGAAGAATATTGCTGTATGTGACAATAAAAGCGCCATAAAATCTTAAATTATATGCTTTGCATTGTGCTTAGTTATCTACGTATCCATGAATAAATCAGTATGCATAATATGTATGGCTACTGATAATAATTTGCACAATGTAATGCATTTATCAAAAACATATTACAGTGAATACAAAAGTATTATGGACTTTGTAGATAGTTTGTTATCTGACAACATTAACCACTATTATCCAATGTCTAATCCAGTTTGTTGGATTAGACTGGACATGTTTACTTACATCATGATTTTTCTGAATGATAATTGAGTAGCATCAACTGATAAAGGAACACTCACTGCTTGATGTGTGTTAACTCCTAGTATTAACATGTGGGCACACCTAAGTGCTGAGTCGCTCACAATCTTCTCTTCTCACCTCTACAGAGCTCTAGGCCTACACCATTCTTTAACCTTCCCTTTGCAGCCACTTCTATAACAATGGTTCCCTCTCTGGGAACCATAACATTATCAAGGTAGAGGGGTTTGTGTGCCACTATGAACCTCGGGGCTGTGTTGTCTGGAGAAAAATGCCCTGGTAGGGTGTTCCATGGCAAAGTGGTGTCAGGGGAGCGGCCAGACTAAGAATGGTTCAAGGATGTATATTAAATACCTTGCCTGGAGGAAGCCCAGGGCCCCTGTCTGGAGCCATGCCCAGAGGGAGGGCTCCTCAGCGAGCGCCTGGTGGCCCCGTTTGCCACGAAGCCGGGTTGGGCACAGCCCAAAGAAGCAATATGGTACCTTCTCCATTTTATGGGCCCACCCCTCATGGGAGAAACCACGGGGGTCAGGTGCACTGCTGTGGCAGTGAAGGTTAGAAATCTTGACAGTCCACGTCCCCAGAGCCAGCCTCATTGTGGAGGAAGGAGCTTGTGCGAGAGGTTTAGCGCTACCATTTAGATCTGGTGGGGCTTACCTCTACGTCTTGATTCTACTCAGAATCTTGGATAAAGGATAGACTTTATCCTACTATGGAGATGCCCAATGTGTGAGGCGCCGGGTGGGTGTGGGGATAATCACAGTCCCCGACTGAGCACTGCTACGTTGGCGTTTACCCCAGTAGACAAGAGGGTCGCCTCTCTGCGCCTACATGTTGTGGGGGGAAAAACTCTGACTGTTTGTGCATATGCACCGAACAGCAGTTCGGTGCACATTTGGAAGAGGCCCCGGTCTGAGAGACCTTCAACTCACATCTCCGGCGGAGCTTCTCTGGCATTCTGGTGGGCATTGGGGACATGAACCTGAGTGGGCAATGGTCAAAGCTTCCATTGCTGAAGCAGAGAGCTGTGGTCTCAACGTCTTAAGTGCCTCGAAGGGTGGTAACTCTCGAACACTGTGGTCAGAGAAGTCGTCCGACTGAAGAAGGAGGCATATCGGAGGCCTGTCGTTCTGAAAGTCTCAAGAGGCGGTTACAAGGTACCGACGGGCCCGAAGGGCTGCAGGATCTGCCGTGAAAGAAGCAAAGCAGCAGGTGTGGAATAGGTTTGAAGTCTCAGTCGGCAACAAGGTGCTTCTGGAAAACCGTCCGCCTCCGCAGGAGGGGGAAAAGGGGAATCATCCAAGCTGTGTACAGTAAGGATGGGACGCTGTTGACCAACAGTTGGGTAATGGAAGGAAGACTTTTAGGAATTGCTGAATCCAACTGACACACTCCCTATGATAGAAACAGAGCTGGAGGCTGATGGGGGATCATCATCAATTTCCCTGGGGGAGGTCACTGAGGTAGTCAAACAACTCTACAATGACAAAGCCCCAGGGAATTATGAGATCTGTCCAGAAATGCTGAAAATTCTGGGTGTGGAGGGAATGTCTTGGATGACACGCTACTTCAACATTGCGTGGAATACGGGGACAGTGTCAATAAAGTGTCAGGTGGTTCCCTTGTTAAAAAAGGGGGACTAGAGAGTGTGTGCCAATTTCAAGGGTATCACACTACTCAGCCTCCCTAGTAAAGTCTACTTTAAGGTGCTGCAAAGGAGGGTTCGGCCGATAGTCGAACCTCAGTTTGAAGAAGAACAATGCGGATTCCGTCCTGGTCGTGGAACAGACAAGATCTTTACTCTCGCAAGGATCCTAGATGGGGCCTGGGAGTATGCCCTTCCGGACTACATGTGTTTTGTGGATCTGGAAAAGGCATATGGCCAGATCTCCCGGGGGATACTGTGGGAGGTGCTGTGGAATTATGGGGTGAGGGGGTCCTTTCTAAGGACAATCCAATCCCTGTATCTCCAAAGCGAGAGCTGTGTACAGATTCCCGTAAGTAACTTGGATGTGTTCCAATTGGGGGTTAGCCTTCACCAAGGCTGCACTTTGTCATCAATCCTGTTTGTAATATTCTTGAACTGGATATCAATATGTAGACAGAGTGGGGAGAGGTTGCGATTCAGTGGGCTGGGGATCTCATGGCTGCTTTTTGTAGATTATGTGGTCCTGATGGCATCAACGGTCCTGCAGCACTCACTAGATAAATTTGCAGTCAAGTGGTATGGATACGGATTAGCACCTCTAAATCTGATGCCATGGTTGTCAGCAGGAAACCGATGGAGTGCCTATTACATGACCGAACTAACTAGATCGCAGGTACACACTGCCGAAATGGGTTTTCTCAGGAGGGTGGCTGGCTTCTCCTTTAAGAAAGAACTACACCAAGGCGTGGATTAGGTTGGTCCAGTGGCTACACCAAAGAGTCAAGCAGCGACTTGACATTTTCTGTTGATAGGCAGTCGCTCCCAGACGCACAAGCGAAGATCGCTGTGGTGTAGTTCTAGCTGAAGAGATAGGTAAATGGACTGCATTTATATAGTGCTTTAATCCAAAGCGCTTTACAGCATTTTGCCTCACATTCACCCATTCACACACACATGGTGATTGCTGCCATTTGGGGTGCGTCTGGCCACCGGGGGCAGTTGGGTGGTGGAGGGTTGGGCACCTTGCTTGAGGATGCTTACAGGTAGGTCAACACTGGGGTTTGAACCCACCTTCTGGCTGGAAGCCAAGCACCCAGACCACTTTACCATCCTGTCCCCCCCACCACCACCAGACCAAGTCTGAGGAACTCGGAGTAGAGCCGCTGCTCCTTTGTGTGGAAAAGAGCCAGTTGAGGTGGTTCGGGCATCTGGTAAAGATGCCCCCTGGGCTCCTCCCCAGGAAGGTGTTCCAGTTGGAAGGAGGCCTAGGGAAAGACCCAGGACTAGGTGGGGGGATTATATCACCACACTGGCCTGGGAACGCCTTGGGATCCCTCAGAGCTGGCTTTGGGAAAGGGCGGTTTAGGGTCCTCCGGTTTGGGGGCAGGTGACGATGGATGGATGGACATATATAAGTGGACCACAATTTGCATTTGAATTCTTCACTATAGCCCTACACAATACATTTTACAGTAATGTATTTCCTAGAATTACAGCATTCTTCCTTTCTGCCTTTTACATCCATGTGCATTTTCATGCCCAGTTGTTTTTTTAACAAAAGTTGGGGGAGAAAAATATATGTTGTGTGACTGAGGAGCGCAATGTACCTTAGATTTTTAGTGAAATGTAACATTTGACAAAATATTTCACTAATTTATAGTGATCTTAAATATGGTATAAGCATGTTATTCATCTTACTGTAGTAAAATAGTACAGCAAAACCAAAAGAGAATGTCAGAGACCTACAACTATTATTTTGGAGAGGCAGGCAGGCGTGCATTCACCTTGACACGAGCCTGCCTCCACAGTGAACATGTACCTATCACAGTCTGTGTTCAAAGTCCATACAAGGGTATGGCTTCAGGTTTTATCTTGTGTGAGCTAATTGGCTTATCGTCCACACTAGTACCTATGAGCTGCCACTAACACTAGTGCCTTTTGTCCCTCTGCTAGACAGATTAGAAGGTTTTACATGTTACTGTGAAGCCTATTGATTAAAGCGCTACACCTTACACACAGGGAAGTGTAGACTGATTGAGTAGTGTTAATGATGTTATATCTTGCTATAGACAGAACAGTCTGGTAACATTTAAAAAAATAAATTTTTACAGATTATTAATGACAGATCTGTTCATCAAATTGTTTAAATTACATGTGTAGATGTGATGGCCTGGCATATACAGAAGGATAAACATAAATTCCTTGCTGTGAAAAACAGCATAATTTCACTCAGCAGTGAGGGATTTAGTGTTCACTGACAAACAAATGCATCTTCAGTTTTGACTGAGGGATAAAAGTGTCAAAAACCTTCTATGCCAAGCGACATAAGTGACCAGAACATAATGTGTTTTATGCTTATCTTAGGGCACAACAGCAGCAACTAGCATCTGACATGATTAGTGTAGTCCTACATCAGTCCATCGGTTGCATTAGTTTATGCATTTGGCTTGGGATGTGAGCCATCAATGACCTAGCCATTAAGGCACTGGGCTAGCCTACCTGAACATTTAAAGTGGAAGAGACACCTGGAAGCTATTATACGAACACTCTGGGTTTGTGCCTGGAATTACAATTGTGGTTTAACCAGTGTTTTATACATATAGTAGAGCATGGCGATCCCATTACTGACCTGAAGTTACATTATATCACTCAGTGGGTGTTACAACATCCTTCTACCTCCACCTTATGATGGAGGACCCCCAAACTGCATCAATTTATATTGGACATGTCAAAGTTTATTGATGTAAATGAAAAGACAAAATGCAGGAATCCTGCACAATTCTGAATATAATGGAATATAATGCTATATGGGTATTACTATGTACTGCTTTCAGTGTTGGGTACTTACTAGTAACTAGTTACTGTAATATTATTACTTTCTTCAGTAATTATTAGTGTAACTAATTACTATTTCCAAAACTGCAATAATTTCACTTTATATTAGATTTATATAGCACTTTTCTAACCTTTTGGCCACTCAAAGCACTTTACAGTATTTTGCCTCACATTTGCCAATTGCTTCCATGCAAGGCGCGACCCACCACCGGGAGCAGTTAGCATCTTGCTCAAGGATGCTTTCAAGTAGGTCAACACTGGGGTTTGAACCCACTTTCGGCTGGGAGCCCAACACCCAGACCACTAGACCATCCCGCCACTAATGTAATGTTGTAATTACTCCGTTACAAGAACAAGAGTTCTGGTCCTAACAAATTAGGGTAGGCTAATTGAACCAACCTGTCCAATCATCTGGTTTGAGAGGCTCCAATGTTTTCACTTTGGCTGACTGCTGACTCCTAAGGTTAGTATTGTTCCAATAAAGAGGATTCAATTCTAAAATGAGCTGGCTACACAGGTTGTCATTTTTCAGAAGGGGTGAGGCAGGGTAGTGATTGTGAATGTAATATAGTAATGTAGCTAGTAACTTTACTAATTACTTTTAATACCCAATAATAAGTAATAAGTAAAGTAATATTACTTTTTGAAAGAGTAATACGTAAATAGTTATCTTATTACTATTCCTGACTAATTACTAATCCCAATACTGATTGCTTCAAAATCGCCTGCATATCACCTTTTCTCATTTATTACCCGTGCTGAGTCAACACACGTTCCTGTTTTGTGATGATTTTTAGAAATCATATAACTGTTATTGAACCTGACATAAACAATATATTTAGACTATTACCAATTAAAACATTGACAAAATATTATATTATATTATTGTAAAAAATAAAAAAATCTACACACAAGGCATGACCGTCTATATCACGGAATTGTCGGTCGGGTCTAGTATATCACCTCATCAGCGCCTAGCATGCCTAGCATGCATGTCTGGCAGAGCTTGTAGTAGGCAATGGTGCGCAGGCAAGTGCTAAAATGTGCAGTTCCTCAAATGGCCACTTTAGACTGGCTTCAAAAGGGAGTCAATCCCCATAAATACCCATGTTAATTGTCCAAATTTACAGCACAGGAATGTTTACAACTTGGTTACTACAATAGGTACCATTATACCATTATAGGCAATACAATGTTTACATATTTGCTCTACATAATACTCATTGGTTGCTACATTTACAACTGTAAGCTTTCGGTAAAGCAGGGGAGATAGCTAGACCATCCTGATCTCACGAGCTTCAGTTTAATTTCGCTGTGAGAATCAGTCTGAAAAGCCTCAAAACCATTTAGAATGTTTCCGAGTAGCATCTGACCTTTCCAATCAGCATCTTGTTGATTGCTATACAGGCGTGGTTAAGGTTTGCCTACAGCAAAAATGACCTTGGCAATTGATTGGATGAACCATCATCCAATCAATTGCCAAGTATTTTTTTTAAGTACCTGCCCTTTACAAACAGTTTCAGCGTATGACTCCCCAGATGGAGTTGTGACAACAATCCATCTAGTCAGGTTAGGATATAGCAACAAACTGCAGGATGATGCTTGTGCATTAGTTGCGACACGTAACCATGCCAATGTTGAGGCGAACAACAATGAACCCCATTCAATATCCTTTAGTCTGAACAGCGAGGCAGAATTAATGCGCAATATTAACGCCTTGAAAACACAGTGGAAAATAATAAAGTGCATGTGGTTCAAACCAGAATGGTTGCATCTCTGTCAGAGTAGCATAGTAGCAAAGCAGTCGTAGCAGTCATAGTCAGCACACTACGCGGAATGGGGAGGGGGGGTGGGGTTGTGAGCAGTAGCTGGTTGGATTTAAAATAACAGTCACTGAAACCGACAGATATCGGAAAACAGGGTCCTTCACCCTGTTTTCAACACACCTGATTCTAATGCCTGATAACAACCCAGTCATTAAAATTAAGTGTGTTGGAGCAGGGAGACATCGATAACATGCAGGGCAGTGGCCCCCCAGGACTGGAATTGAATAGCCCTGACATACAGTAAGATAGGCTATGCCTTGGCCTGCAAGTTTTAGCCATGCTCTGTTGGCTACATGCTTTGCATATCAGTACTCATATTTAAATAGTAACTGAACTTTTCCTCAGTCATTACACTTCTGCAGGAGAAACAGTAAAGGTGCTTAGAGGTGAGGTCAGTGCCATGCTCCCCTCAAGGTTCTGTTTAGCATTTGGGCTCTCCTTGTTTAATCTTGTGACTCTGAATTTGGGCACAGTCGTTATGGATTTTAACCACGTAGAGAGATGCAAGGACTCCTTGTACATGGGAACGCCACCACGGGGAATCATCGACAGCCACCTGAAAAGGATATGTCAGCGTTACGCTGACAAACCCCGATATGTGACCCTGTACGACCCTCGCAAACGCATACCAGTTTATTCAGCATATACCTTCAAAAAAACAGAGGGAGACAGGCGAGTGGACTATCCTTGGATGTATGAGCCACAGGTGAGAAACTAGCCTACTCTTCTTCTTGATCCTAAAGGCAATAAGTTCATCTGCATTTGTTGTGGAACAGGATCAGGCTACTGTCTTCAAAGACTACTAGGCATGAACTCTGTGCTGAAACATTACATAAAAATCTGAACTTCAATATCGTTTTTTTATTTCATGCAAATTATTGACAACAAATTATATCTTGTGCAGAATACCATTTAAAAAGAACAACAT
>JAODUK010078607.1:0-15672 GCA_027564635.1 Typhlichthys eigenmanni | reverse complement strand
GATAATTTCTGACATTTCATATGTTGCTGTTCATGGACATTATTTTAAAGTGTGTATTTACTATTAGTCACACATGACATTTTATTATTAAAGCCAACACTGTCAGCTTTCAAATGTATTTTATTTTCTGTATTTATCTGCTACACAGGCTGAGCTATGTTTTTATTAGTAAACGTAGTAAAATGTCAATTTTTTTTCATAAAACCTTCAGGATTTAGGGAGTAATTTTTGCCCGAGCCCTTAGTCCTTAATGGATTCTTAAAAAAATTATCTATTTCATTCCTGCAGTAGCACAATACAAAATGACACTTTCTGCTAAAATGCATTCCTCAGCCCTCCACAGCCACAAAATATGATTACACCCGCCGCAGTCAATTCCGCTATGAGCTATAGCTTCCTCTATTGAAACCTCCTCTATGTACACATCCTCCCTCACTGAAAGAAATATAAGAAAGCTGCAGCTACGTATGGTAGCTAAAAGGGAAATTCTCTTTAAAGTCAGGATACCAAAAGTTTCTAGTTTGTTTTTCGAGACATGCTGTTGATGCATGTTGTAAAGCCTAGGGCCCACATTCTTGAATTATAAGGAGACTGTCGCTTTAACATTTAAATTAGCTTTCTATTATCATAAATTCTACCAGATGTTAATCTAAAAAAAAGCATCATTATCCTCGCAGGGCATTATCACCATTTTTACTCCCATTGTCCATGGAGTTCTATAAGTTTCACATGGGCCGAAGAAAAAAAAAACAAAAACAACAGTTACTTTCTATTTATGGCTATTGCTTTCACACGATTTCCCTGTTGCAGACACATTTCCAATGTCGGAATAAATCATGAGCTTCTAGTCTTGGCTCATGCAAATAGTGTCTTTAACACTGTCAACTAATAAGTAGTAAGCTGTCTCCAGACTAGGGCTGGGCGATATACCGGTATATCGGAATTTTTTCAAAAAAGATATAAAATTAGACAATATCGTTTATATCGATATAGTTATATTATGCATTTATTCATGACTTTTAGATTTGTTCGTCTCTCCCTCCATGCCTGCACTTAGTGCGTTCAGAGTGTCAAAGGGGTGGAGACACCAGAGAAAACTCAAATGTCAATTAATGTAAAAATAAATAAATAAAAAAAGTCACATTTCCGTCGGGTTTCCTGTTTTTTTCTATATGCCTGAATATTTAGCCCACTTTATAGAAAATACCGATATATATCGTGTATCGGTATTCAACCTAAATATATCGGGATATTATATTTGGTCAATATCGCCCAGCCCTACTCCAGACTGACTGAGCTTTCTGTTCCGGTCCACACAACCAGGGTTTATGTCCACATCATGAGGTGCCTTCTCCTTTTCCTATGGGCTGTTTCTCCGTAAAAAAAAAAACCTGCATATGTAACTGGCACCATGGTCAAACTCCCAACCTTATAAGGGAGGATGGCGTGGTAGAAAAACGGGCTCTAGAGTCTGTCGCTAGCTCATTGTGGCACTTTCACACATCCATTCAGAAGATTTTCCTCTTCAGCCGCTAGCAATACTGTGTGTGGGGTCTCATCCTCACAACTCATGTTTCAGGCATGCTGTCAAAAAGTGTTTTATTACTATTACACAGCATTGACCAGTTGAGCACTTGGACCCCATCGCTACCATTCGTCACTTAATAATTGAAACACCTCGTTAGTATGAGCGACCAATAACTTTATATATGGTGTTTTCACCTCTTTGCACCATGTCTTAACATGAGTTGCCAATAGGGCTGCACGATTTCACCAAAAAGTAATATTGCGATTAGTTTGGCAAATATTGCGATTGCGATACAGTAAGAAGCTCTCATAATTCTGTTTCCTTTCTTATCAAAGCTTAAAAATGCTATGTACTCTCTTTAATATAGCAGCAAACACATGTTTTAATGTAAAGATACAATACTGTATAGTGGGGTATAT
The DNA here is from genome assembly GCA_027564635.1 of Typhlichthys eigenmanni. Taxonomy (NCBI): domain Eukaryota; kingdom Metazoa; phylum Chordata; class Actinopteri; order Percopsiformes; family Amblyopsidae; genus Typhlichthys; species Typhlichthys eigenmanni. Next base: position 13,725 of record JAODUK010078607.1, on the reverse strand, counting down.
CCTTAACATAATTAATTGATGCTGGCGTGTTTAGTGTGACATAGTGGTAAAAGGTAATATAGAACCACTTAAATTGGCACAACAAAAGCATAAGTAATAAGGTGGACTACATGTACCTCGCGCTTATCATAGTGGTAATATGCGCAGGTTGTCTACACACAGTGCGTGAAGATTATTTATAAATAATCACAAGCTTTTGCAGTTATATAATCGCATAGGTCATATCGCGGTTTTGATTGAAATGAGATTTAAATCTTCTTTCTTTTTTATTTTTCAGATCACATTTAGACCTAAAGAGAACCACACTTGACTTGGAACCAGACCAAGACCCTTGATTTGAGGCGGACTAGTGTGTGTTTGTTTGGTCGGCACCAGTTTCTTTAATGAGCTTTCACACTATCCCAAAACAAACCATGTTATCAGGGCAAACACTCCAGGGTTCAAATAAAACAGTCCAAATAGCTCAGGTGTGAAAGACCCCTTACGGTGTCGAGGGTTTAATCACTGCACAACAGTATACCTTCTGGCTACAGTTACACACACAAGGGCAGCTGTGGCTAAAAGCCGCTTCTGTTTCTGCTTCAATGTTCAATGGTTTCATCTTCTTGTACATTTCCACCAGAAGCATGATGGAAAAAAATATCAAAAGGAATAAAGTATGGAAAATGGTGACCCTGCAATATATTTAAAAAAAAAAAGAAGCTGCGACTAATGACATTGTCTTTAGATGTGAGGGTGTCAGATATTAATATTTTAAGTCTTTTCAATTTTCTAGTTTATGGTTATCATACTGTAAGGCATACAGTAAAGTTCAGTAAGGTTCAGCACACAGAACAGAATGCTTAGTCATGCAAGTACTCTGAGTGAAGACAGGTTGTCTATTTCATGCCACAGTACATTTTGTTGCTGCTTTTTATTTGCATTTTACTTGCACAAACCCCAACTAATGATGTTGTGACAGACAGTGTTTACTTGAGCAAAGTTTATATGGAAGTTTAAGACATGACAACGGTCTGACCTAGGAGATTAAGCCTACATACCTCATACTGTACCACTTGACCTGTTTTCTGTGTAGGGATATTATAATCATCTTTACCATCTTGCTCCATCATCAATTTCACAGTCAGTGCCCCTGCTACTTTCTCATAAAGAACATCATAATCAGACCATCATCACAGCCATGAAATCATTAGTAGCCAAAAGTAGGGGCCTAGGAGGTGGATGAGCGTCGTGTATTGGAGTAGCATTTGCTTGATGTTGTTCTTTTATACATATGCGGTTGTTGTTATATTTATTTATATTATTGTGTTTTTATTATGCAAGTAAATAAAAGGTTCTAGCTTGCATGCACAGGGGTGTTGATGGTTGCAACCTGACCTGGAAATCACAACTTGGTAGTAGCCTAGGTGTATTGTTGTTTGGTATTATACTGCAGCCTTCATGAGCAGACTCAGCCTTAACCATTAAACTGCAGGAAACACAGTTGATCTCTGTGTGTGTGTGTGTGTGTGTGTGTGTGTGTGTGCGTGTGCGCAATGCATACGTGTGCGCCTGGTGGTCCTGCCATGCAAAACCACTGAGACACCAACAGCGACATCATTATCTCGTAACCTTTCCCGTGACGCAGTTCCCGATATGTCGCGCTTGTCACGGCCACGAGACGCCACCGCTCTGTGTTGCTATCTCTCCATCTGAGTGTGTCTTCATCCTCTAGCCTGGTCGACCCCTTCCCCCTCCATCCCATCCCATCATCTTTATAATCAGCGTTCATCTCTTGCTCAAGAGGGAGATGGGGGTGTATGTGTAACCTCACTCATCTCTCCTCTGTCTGTCTGTCTGAGCCATGACATTAAGGAGCTGTCACTGTCACTCATCAAGTTGACAAGTGTCTCGGGGGATGGTGGTGGGGGCACAGGGGTCCGGCCCCTGGGGTTTACCCACAGCTGTGTGTTCTCCTGGGCCTTAATGAGTTAGTGAGTGTGTGTGTGAGGGGAGGGGAGGGGCACATCCAGAAAGAGGTTATGGAAGAGGCAGATAGTGGGGAGGGTGGGGTCGACCAAAGGGACAGAGGCAGTGAGACAAAAAGAGCAACGGGAGGCAGGCAATTATCCCCAGCCTGGTGTGTTGTGTACAGACTGAGCCCCCCGCTCCCCCGACCCAGGACTAGGGAGACAGCGAATAACCGGCTTCACTATTAACCAGGATTAAAAACGCCACGGTTTTATAACCGTAAAGGCTCAGCTACACCGAGGGTTTTCTTTCCTCACTCTCCAAATAGGGACATTTTGGTTGCACCTTGAGGACAATCAAACTTTGCCAGACGCAATCTGCAGATTGCAGACATAACTACAAAGATACTCTCAAAATGTTGCTATCATGCTATCATGAGAGCAACATCATTGAATGTGATTCCTCTCCGTTCATTTAGTTGTGATGCTGCGCCATGGCAGAATAATTGACGCCGCACCAAACCGGCTGGTGGCTACCTATTTCAATCAAACATAGTTTCAGGAAACTTTGGAACACTTGATTTTCTCGGTACAGTAAATAGATGACGATAATTTAGCTCTGTGAAGTGTGAACTGGCGAGAAACACAGCACGCAAGTGGCAAGTGCGCATTACAGAAGTTCTGCAGGCTGCAGTGCAAAACAATTAACTTCAATCACTTCAGGAGTGCATGACAAACTGCTAGTTAAGCTAGCAGGCTAGTAGTTACCTTAAAAAGCTACATCATTTAGTTATATTATATTGCTGTAGGACGTATTACAATGATGGGACCTACATGAGCGTGTATTGCCTCCAGCCACAGCGGTGAAACAAGTAGAGTGTCAGGTAACTAACTTAGTTAACATCAAATCTGCCCAACAGTAGGCCTACGTTCATGTCAGGTCATCATTTGGTTTGATAAGTGCGAACATCAAACCAAAGTTTCTGGCTTCAAAAACTCACAATCAAAAAGTGCAGAGAAGACAGCAATGATGAATTCCAAATTGTTTAAACAAAGTCCACTGCAACCTTTAAATGCGCTCTAAATTAAAGTGATCGTTTTGGCTTTCCAGCAACAGAGCTATGGGTATTTAGAGACCGTAAACAAAGTGCACTGTGGTGGAGAACGGATGATTTGAAACATCGATACTGCAAATTGAATATCTAAATGAAATACAGCTATATTTTCTACACATGCCAGTGACCTTCCAGTAGGGCTGCACGATTAAACGCATCTCAATCAAAACCGTGATGTGGCATTGTGCAATTATGTAACCGCAAAAGACTTTGATTATTTAGAAATAATCTTCATGCACTGTGTGCATGACAACCTGCATGTATTTGCTGCATGCAAGAGCAACACCCATAATAAAGATGACCATCAGATATTGAGGTCTCCTGTCATTTTAGGCTCCCCTGCCTTGAGAAGCACAACGTGTTATAAAAACCAGGCCAACCGGGGGAAGCAGTAGAGCCCTTTTTGACTTTGCATTGCGTGAAGCCAGCTCGTTGCCTGTCAATTTATTTTCTCCTTAACGGCTCGGTTAAGATTTCTGTGTTCGGGCAGATAGACAACTCTGTGTCTTCCTCGTCGACGTTACATATGATTATTTTGAAAATGGATGCAAAATAGCATGCAGAGGCTAAATTGATGCCAAAGAAAAATGTTTGGTTTTATTTTGAGGTCAGCGGCGTCGCAGAAAGGTAGGCTACAGGTAGGTAGGCAGTAGTGTAAGTCACTCACACTGTTAAGTATTCACAAACAACATGGAGACAGACTGAGGTTGCTCAGGTATGAATGTGTGTGTTGCTCAGGTATGAATGCGTGTGTGTGTGTGTGTGTGTGTGTGTGTGTGTGTGTGTGTGTGCGATATGTGCCTACGCGTGTCCATACAAATGTGGGTGCCTGACTGCAATATACTGTCTGGGGCTCTTAGACAGCAAGTGGAAGAAATTAATGGTGTTTTACACAAGGAGCTGTCTGGAATAAGAATGGCCAACACAGCCTCGACAGTCTGAATTCACTCAATTTTGAATAACCAATCTTTCTAATAGAAATATTTAGATTGGTTTAATGCCCTATTATTAATAAGCAGCTCGGTAATTTGACACTTGAAACTTAACAGAAAAAAGACTGAACATGCACGGCCAATATATTCACTACACCTGTACTATCTAATTGGCCAGTCGTGTGGCTGATTAGATAGAACTCACCAGCTGTTGTTCAGACCAAACATCAGAACAGGAATAGAAAATGTGATATGAATGACTTTGACAGTGTTCTACCAGACAGGCGGTTTGAGAGTCTTCACACGAAAAACCAAAATAATGAATTCTGTGGGTGCAAACGCCTTCTTAATAAGAGAGGTCAGAGAGAACGGCCAGGCTGATAACAACAGTGCCGTAACAACAGTAGTAGTAACACCCGTGCCATGCAGAAGAGCATCTCCAAACACAGCACGTCAAACCTTGATGTGAATAGGCAGTTGCAGCAAATCAACACACGGGGGCTTCACTCCTCCAGTGGCCTCTTAACAGTGTACCTAATAAAGTGGCCACTCTGCATACAGTATCTCTGAATGGATACTACATTTCAAGAGGGATGGATAACAGACCTCTTCCGCTGCCATATCTTCAATTTCATTGTGACTCCAGACATCTCTGCTTTAACCTCTAAAGCTTGTCCTGCTTATAGCATGCTCCCTGGCCTAATGCCGAATGCGTTCAACATCACGCCTCAGGGAGCACGCTACGATTAGCATACATTCACATGGTAATGTATTCAGCAGAGGGATGACTATAATAAGAGGCACACGTTGATGCAACATTATTTTGTTGTTTTGAAAAAGCCCTAAGAGGAAGGGATTTGTACAAAAACTGAAGCATGATCAAATATTAGTCATGGTATTTTGGGAGTCTTAATGCCGGTAAACTCTTCCAATCTCTGGAGCACAATTTTATCCGCAGACACACACACACACTTTCATTTCCTGACTGAATTCATTGATCATTACTCGCAGACAGACATTCGACATGACCACAATATAACTCTCCCAGCAAACGTGTTGAAAAAGTATTTCTACTGTATAAATGATCCACCATAGCTTTAAGTGACAACAATGGCTTGAGACCTTCCCCAACCGAGCCACTGAGCACTGTGAGCAGAGCACCAGTGGCTCAACAACAACTGTACACTGCTCTTTAATTAAAACACTTAGACAGCTAATTATATAAAAAAAATCTTCACAGTAACCACACACTCCAATAAAGTAAGGTCGGAATAAGGTGGCCGTAATTACTTCAAAAAAATTGGAAAAAACAATCCAGTATATTATTTAAAGAGTCTGGTAAGATGGGAGCTAAAAGGTAATTACTCTTGGCCTACTTTGCACCACTCCTCTCTGAATCTTCATTGCAGTGATTGTATTGCTAATTCGAGCTATGTAGCTGACTAGGGCCTGGAGCGATGGCAGTTCATTTGAAGACAGAATCACATTTGTACGCTCACATCACATAAATGCTGCATAAACACTCACTCACACAAAACCCATACATACAGCATAGTCTACTGTACACACACACACACACACACACACACGCACACACACAAGGAAAGAGTCTGAATTACCTTTCCAAAACTGCCCTTCCCAATTGCTCGCAGTATCTGGAAATGGTCAAAGTTCACTACAGAGAAGGTAAAAAGAGACAACAAAGAAACATGTTAGCAAGAATTATTGCCAACATTAACGCTCCACTGTTTTCAGTGACATAATATTATTTGAACGCAGTACAACAATAAATAGAAAGATACCACATAAAAAAAATAAAAAGCTCTATGAAGCCTTCATCTGTGAGAAATATTGGAATGCTTTGGAACAAGGCAGTTAGAGGTTAGAGGTATTATCTTACATTATTTTATCATTTGAGTTTAACCAACTAATACTCTGGCTTCATTATCACATTATTAGAATTTATGCACTTGGTAAATAAGCAGTTAATTAATAAGGACCATCATCTTGTAAAATTGTAATGAATTTAAAACACTGGGACCACAGCAACACATGTGCCCTTCAGCAGGACCTGCTAACATTATAAACATACAGATTTACATATTTCTAAATGTTTTGCTTTGCTGAACATGTGTGCAATTATGAATGTACAGGCACAGGTTATCACTCCACCATGTCTCTGTATTGTGGGCCGGTGAGGGCAACATCAACCCAAGTAGTTCTCAAACTGTGGGTTGGATCCTGAGGAGTAACAACGCCATTTCTGTGCGTGTTGGGAGTGTGTTTTAATTATGTTTTAAATGTTATTTCAAAGCTTGTTTTATCAAGAATCCTGGATATTTTAAGTGCATATTTGCTATACTATATTATTAAAAGGAATTCTTGTGGCAGGCACTGACATTCTGAACAATAAGTGACCTTCTCTACACGGCTTGTGGTTCTGATAGAGACAGGATTGTGTGTGCGTGTGTGTGTGTGTGTACGCGTTCGTCTGTGTGTACGTGCATGTGTGTACAGGGCTCTGCAGGCGGATATGAGCACAGCAGGGGCGTCGCTGACTCCTTAAAAGTGGCTGTGCTTCTGATTCTCACATCAGAGACAGTCTATTGGGGGCAAGGCTCTGATTATTAACCCCATCTCCTCCACCAAACAAGCAGCTGCTACCAGATGAGAGGTGTGTGGCCCAGCTTACAGTGTTGTCTGGAAGGCAGGCTAATCCCGTGCAGACTCTCACAGTTTGCGGTGTTGTACATGGCTAATTCTCTCATTTGGCATGGCTTTGAAACACCATGGCTATGCACTGATCATGATAACGTCAATATAGAATACATGTTGGCCAGCTGCTTCAGGACCACAGTCAAAAGTGGTTAACACTTCAGATCAGTGTCAGAGAAAGCAATTGTGCAAATGGCTTATCTGTTGCGGTGTAGCAACTATTCTTTTTAATATAAAAAAGAAATTGAGATATAAATAATGTGTACATTTGACTTGTATTTCTGTTTGTACTATAGTGGGTTTAGGGCTACGGGTGTTAATATTCACTGCGTAATGGGAGTTTTTGAAGCGGCCCTCCACCTAAGAGGAGGTCTAGCCAGTTATCTTAATAACCCCTCTGCCCTTTACAGTATCCTTTACAGTCCCAAGACATCTAAATGATAATTGGCTGCTAGACTAGGGAAACGTATGATTTTGTTTTAGAGTTAATGTGCGTTTATTGAGCATATATACGCACACATCTGGTATAATTTAAGAATATAAAAACCCTTAGCGGTATCAGAGATTATAAAATCATACACATCTCCTAGCAGTCCACTAGTAACACCAGGCCTGTTCTGTGTGGTCTGAAAAAAGAATCTGGTGTACACAGCCCTCTGTAAATAAGAGCACAATTGAAGAGGTGCAGACACATATCTTAGCCTTGGCAATGCGTTTCCAATGTGTGGGGCGGAGCTTCTGAGGGAGCACCCTATGGCAAAGAAGGAAGAGGTGTTTTTGTTTTGGAAAAGTTCAAATACGTATCAACAATCTTTCTCTAGCATCCCGTTAAAATATATTACATTACTGTTATAAAATCTCATAATTCTATACTTTCTTTCATTACATGTTCATGTTTTTCTTTGAGTGAATAGTCTTCAATAGTCCTTGCAGCCTGTTTTTACTCTTCAATTGATCTCTCAGTGTCTGGAAGAGCTTCCTCGAAGCATGAGTCACTCGCTACTGGGAAGAGCATAAAAGCCGCCTTTAACGACCACTGTGAAAACTCTTCAAAGTTATACGCACAAAAAGCACTGGGCTTTGCCTTTGTAACATGCTGTGGGAATCATTTGTGTGGAGTGGACACAGTGCTTCCTTTAACCATTTATTCTACACTGGGGTGACCTGGTGCTACAATTTGCTTTTGTTTAGAGGCTTCCCAACCAGAAGCTAAATTCAGCAGGGTGACGATGTCATGAAAACATAAACCCGACTGATTCCTAATACTATCTGGGATGTACAGGCTTGCTAATGCCAGTCGTGTTTATATCATGATTGCTTATTTTGTGCCATAAAACCAATTACTTTTTAAGTTTTTGGCTCTCAGGTCCCGGGGCTTGTGCGGAAGACTGAGACAGGCACAGCAAATATTGAGTAACAGAGATGAGACAGTTGTTGATGGAGATGTGTCAGTGAATCAGTGGTGGCTGTAGATGGCCTTGAACGGCAGAGACTGTCGCATGCTCATGCATACAGTGTCAAACAAACAACAAAAAAATGTGAGCAATGAATCTTCAAATGTTAGTGCTGACCTTCGATTACCATGACAATGGTAAAAGCTTCAAAGCTTCCAAGCATTCAGGTCAGCCCTCTTACCATCAGAGTGCATTCTATCCCCTATCCATTGTGCCTGTTTTGCTTGCACTCAAGCTGGGGATGGAATTATGTAGGAGGCAGCGTCTGGCTTTTATGATAGATATGCTACCTTTATACTAAGGCAACGCCTGGCTAACATCAGCTAGAAAGACCAGCAACTTCTCACATTAGTTTATGCTAAGTACCTATCCAGTGTGATTCAACAGGGTTTCAAATGAATGGGCTGTGAATATATGATTAATAGCACTCAGTATTCCTGTACTTCTGACTGTGAAGCTGTGCGACCTGCATTCCATAATGTGTTACATTTTCTATCTGAGAACAGCCCATTTTTATGAAGGTGTCACACTTTATCTTCTGTGCCTTTCGATACAGATAACTGGGAAGCAGAGGCAGTCCATTCTTTAAACTGCAATCCTGCCGGCCATCCAAAAGTACGGATCGCTTCAATTACTTTCACCTACTCTTGTGATATCTTCTGTAAAAATAACCTCAGTCTCATAAGCACCGTCACTACACAAGCTACATGGACGAGTGGGTGCTTTCAGTAATTTGGGTCATTTCAGGGTTAAGTGGTGCTCAACACAAATGAGTGGAAAGGAGAAGACACTTAAAAGAGGCTGAAGAGAAAAAAATAGCCCCAGTCTGTGCCAGAACTGAAGGCTAGGACTAGGCAAGGCCAAAACACATCGTAGAAGGCAAGTAAAGCTAAGCGGCAGTGGCGGAGCAAAGTTTGGGGAAATCTTTTTTGGAATAGAGAAGCTGTTGACATACATGGGTTCATGAGAAGGCTCCCCTTGGGTGTTTACTGAATCACTGGCTCATGTGCTGTCGAATAAAGTAAGATGTCAAAAGGCCAAAGAGGTCCACGCTTAACTGTATACACTCCATTGCAACGCTCTATACAAGAGAGGACTAAATATATAGCACAACTTTCTGCAAAAACTGACACTGAAAAGCTGATGGTCTATATAATATAGGATAAGATAAAGATAGATAACATATTTAAAGTGTAACTACACTCCAGCTCTGAGCCTGACTCCTCCCATTGCATAACTTTGAAAAATTCAAATATTTCGTCAAGAAGCAGGGTTGGGGCTGAGAGTAGGGGTGGGCGATACATAATATACTCCATGTATGGCGTCATGTTCTACACAAGATCGCGAGTATTTAAATTATCACTTTTTTTTAAGACCCCTGCATGATATGCACTTTGTTTTTATTGTATGACGTCGGCGAAATCTGTGTTAGTTTTTGTTATCCGAAGCAAAACAATGCTACGTGTTTTCCAGTTTCACTCTCAGGAATAACTTAACTCCGCCCCTACTCACAAACACATTTTCAAGTGCACCACGGAAGACGACAAAAACACGCAACTGGTTTCTCAGGAGATAAACAATAGCTAAAGTCATATTGAGATGGTTCGGGTTTAAAATATCTGATGAGCAGCAGTAATTATGGAGTGCAATATGTTGCAACACCAAGTGTTGCAAGTGTGGAAAACACTTGATTCCATCATTTACAACAGCGACAACGGCAGACTGTGTGCTGCAATCCACACTGGAAATGCATCGCTTCTGCCTTAAAATAAAACGATTTATTTTGCACTCTTCCTCTATAAGGCCCAAATATTCTTCTGTGGATGCGACTTAGCACAATGCGGACACAAACAGAAAATTGGTTTGATCGGCTATTTCCGTAGGCTATGCCAATTTGCTGTCCATACATGTCAGTGCACAAACACTTACACACCCATACAAAATGTAAGTGTAACTAAGAGATTTGCTTAGAATAAATATTTGCTCAGACACGTTCTGTGCTTCAACTTGTCTCCCATGTGTAGTCAGTGGACACAAGTAACATGTCTTTGGTGCAGGCCTTACAGGGCTTCCCACTAGTATCACTGGTGCTCACAAATCACAAATCATCGCGGCACGGCTCGACGCAGCCAAACGTGCCAGTGGAAAAGCACCAACAGTCCCAGTTTTTAAATTTCATCCCCCTCTTATTAAATTTGACACCCCTTTCTAACCCTTTACAATCGCACCTGACTTAGATCGACTTGCGCCATGAACATGTGCCGTGAGCTTGCACCATGCACCTCCGCATACATCTACACCTGGAAACTGGCCCTTATCCTCCCACACCTGAGAGCTGAGTGCCTTTTTACGTAATAATTTATTTACTCTGAGCAGGCTTGTGGTCAAAGCAGGGTTGCATTGCAAAGCCATGGGCATTATTGTTGTGATCGGTGTTCGCCACTTTGTTTACTGCCTGTTCCCATTTACGGAGGGGGGCTGTGTAGAAACACTGCATTATTGTTTCAGCAAGCACAAAGAACAAGCAGTTAGTGGACCAAGAGGAATTATTCTGTGAATTTAACAAAAATGTATTTAGCTTACAATTACCTTACAATAGCTGACTTGGTGTTTGGTAGCTGTATGCTAATCAATTTGAAATAATCCTAAACCACCTTCCCATTGTTCCCATATCCCACTGTTAAAGTCAACGGACTCTCCAACAAAATCTACAAAAAAAGTTTTGGTGTGACTGTCAGGGCTTTTTTAGGACACCAAAGTGCATATTATGCAGTTGCAATCATTGTAGGCCTCTGTGTGGTTAGAGACAGTGAAATCACACTTCACGTCAGGCACTAGACAGACAATTTTTTACAGTGTTTCTGACAAGGGAGAGAGCGAGGTAATGATTAGGGATTGTAGGAACTATATATCCTCCTGTCCTCCTCCAAATGACATGAAGGTTCCTGTTTTGAGCTTCATTCTTTCTAGAAAGTTTCTGTGCTAGATGTCAAGTGTCACTCACTAAACTGCGTTATTTAACGCCATGTCACAGAGGTTATGCTTAAACAGAGATATTTACAGAAGGTATAACTATGGTGAAATACAACATTAGGATACATTTAATACCTTGAGAACAATAAATATGTTGGTAGCCTAGTGCTTTAAAATAAGGGCGTACTCACACTAGGCCCAGTTGCCTTGAACTGTGCCAGAGCACGATTGTCCCCGCTCCCCACTCCCCCGCTGGCCTGCACTCACTGCAGTTGACATTCAGGGCCAGGGCACGTTTACTCCAAAACATTAGGTTGGCTAATTTCGGTTTCAGGACAATTATTTTGTCCACATAATCGTTCCACTGAAATATGTTTGATGCCCGAGTCCGACGAGCTACCAGCATCCCGTACCTTCAGATTCTGAGCACAGCGTTTTTCAGTTTTTGCCGACACTGCTCACATGGTTCATTGATATCCACTAAATAAATATATAGTTATTGTGTGTTGTATCCAGTTGCTCCGGAATACTCTGGTCTGCCCTAATTTCCAATAAACATTGCACTTCTGCCATAGACCAAAGTTTTCCCTTTGCCGCCATGCTCGGGCACGGTTTAACCAGGCCAAGTGTGAGTACGCCCTAAGACTACCTACCCTTGCCTTCTCCATTAGCCAACATCCTTAGTATCTGTTGTTCACCAAATTAATTTCCTACAACTGTACTGATGTATCTTGGCAATTCAATATTTATGACCATTTATTTATGAGTTACAAACATTTATAACTGCTTAAAGAGCCTTATTGTAAAGTTTGAAACGCGTCACAATTTACTAACGCCTTAGTAATATCTAGAATTGGCAAAAGGGAGCCTTATTGTAAAGTGTTACTAATGAGATATTAATATAACTGTCAAAGGGAGTCTTATTGTTAAGTTTAAATACCTCACCAATGAGTTATTAATATACCTGGCAAAAGGGAGCCTTATCGTAAATTGTAAAACACCACCATCTACTAACGAATTACTAATGTATAATTGCTTCGTATAACAAAAACAATATGGAAAACCTATATTTGCACAAAACAAAAATGTCACTAAAACTGTTTAGAATATTGGTAGGCTATGTGTTTTATTTGAATATTGATATTTTGTTAGTGAACTCAAAGGAATGTCATCGTAGCTAGCTACTAGCCTACAGCAATATGCTAGTTAGCTAGATTTTGCTAACAGTAGCCATGTTGTTTATCGATTTGTCTGTTAATGTAGGTTACATGGCATAGACAAGGCTACTAATAGGTTATGAAGGCCTTACGTTAGAAAATAATGTCGATCATAGATAACTTCTTTATGACAGTTACATAACATTTTATAGAGTCCATTAACAAAAAAAATATATCAAGATTAAAAATAAAACATACATGAGATCGCCAACAAAGTTCCAGGAAAAATATCTAAATAAAGTACAATTTGGACAGAATGTGAACACTTAATATACTTGCTTTTAATTACGCGTACGCATATGCAAGATGGCTACCATGCGTATCCTGCGTTCTTTGGAGCGTAGTTTGTGCGCATCCTCAGAAATTAACGCTACGCGTAAGCATGACGCAATGCAGCACATGAACGTGGGGGCAGTATCAGGATCGGACAGGCAGATCAACAGCAGTCTCCATGTCACTCCACAATTTGACATGTTGGTTGTTGTTGTGGAAATTTGAGATAGTCAAGGAAAATATTCCGGTTTCAGCCAGGGATGATTCGGCCCTGATCTGCCCCTTACTGAATATATTTTATATCCTCCAAGCACATGCAAGGTACGCAGCCAAGTATATGAACAATTCCTTTCACGACGCAGCGGCTTGTCTACGTGTACGCGTTAGTATATCAGGGCCTTTAATGTCATAAATGTATGAAAATGCCTAGTTTTCTGTGGCATAAGCACCTTTAGTCATATTTTTTCATTAATAATAAATGCAAAGACAATGTAATTTTCATGAGCTGTTCTTAATAATCATTCCCTGGCACAAAGAGTGTTGGGGGCGGGGTTGATTGCACTTTGAGCACTTTGTGCAGACAAATGCAGACAGTTACAGTACTTGGCTTTAACATACTTTTATGTTTCACATTGCAGTGCCAGTGCACATTCTTCCTGTTTGAAAACCTGTTCCCTTTTTGAAAACCTAATCGAACTGAATTAAATGTCACAAATAGCCAATAATACATAAATAGCTGGGATTATGCAAGACTTTGAGGGAAGTGAGTAAAACAGAACAAATATATTCTAGAGTGAAAAGAAAAATACAGTAAACAAGTCATATATTTTACAAATGAAATACCACCAAAGATTTAACCTCCAATATCAGGATTTACCAATGAAACTGTATTTAACTGAAAATCAATAATCAAAGTAGTGAAGTCTGCTGACGTAAATGGATGACCCAGCTAGGGCTGGCCCCAAATATTCAATTATTCAGGTTTTTTTTTATTATTTAAAAAAAATTTTTTTTTTTTGGAGGGATGGTGGGAATGGGACTCCCGATGTTTGTTTGTGATTGGAGGGTTGGGATGATGAGTGTAACATGAGTGGTGG
>JAODUK010078596.1:1520-15673 GCA_027564635.1 Typhlichthys eigenmanni | reverse complement strand
GAGAGCGAGAGAGAGAGAGAGAGAGAGAGAGAGAGAGAGAGAGAGAGAGAGAGAGAGATATTCAGACCCACAGAACCAGCAGAAACACAAGAACAGCTGGACAGTGTCCATTGCTGCGGTCCACTCTAGAGCAAAGGATGATGGGACACTCCACAGAACAGGGTTGTAGAGGCTTCAGCCAACACAGACACAGACAGTTTCCCTTTGTACCAGTAAAACATGGGAGAAAATACCCACTACAACACAACTAAACAAAAAGGTTCCCGTCACCACAAACACCAGAACCCGCCACTACAACGGCGGTCCAGTTGACACAGGTTCTAGTGCATGCACACACAGGGGCATGGAGAGCACGCGCTGCAGCACGGTACACCATGGCGACACAGCTAACCAGAACCAACCAGCGCCAGAGCCAGAGAGAGAAGACTCTGAGGGGAAGGTTCAGCTAGCTGTGGCTGCTTTCAGTGTAACAGTGTCCCGCTATGCTTCCATGGCGGTTGTCTTATGGAGAGACGCAGCAACGACACCAGGATGCGACACCTTAGTGGGGAGGGGGAGACAAGGTTCGTGAGCCCCGGCACCAACGGCACCACCACAGCACATAGGGGGTCGGGGACAGGGAGCGTCCCCAGGAAGGACACCACACCGTGGGGTAGAGCGAGGGGGGAGCGGGGGGTGGGGTCCAACCTGGAGGTTACCTGCTATGACAGTGAGCCAACCCGACTGATTGGCGTGGCCTATATAATTGGAGACTTTACAGGTATACTGGCCGGCGTCGTCCTGCGTCACGTTGGTAAGCGTCAGAACTTCCACATCAGAGCTGTTAATACCAGAGTGCTGGAATCCCCACACACACACACACACACACACACGTAGAGGCACATGAATGTAAATACACACACAGGCACGGACACACACACACACACGGGGACCAGAGGCGGACGCTATACTTGATATACGGAGATGCTTTGGAGACAAAACATTGCAGGAGGCAGCAACTGGCTGTTGCTATGGAAACAAACTTCCGCTAAACAGGGAAGGAAAGCTGTCCATTAGTATGGTTCTGCAACATCCTTTGTCGAAAATCGCTGAGAAGACCAAATATGAAAAACAAATAAAAAAACAAATCAAAATAACAACAACAAAAAAATAACCCCAGTAACAAAGGGAATCCTCCTCAGCCAACCAGGGGCCATGGAGGCGGAGCTTTAACATACCTTTAGCACGCGGACGTAGGGGTGTCCGTCAGTGCCGAAGTGGCTGCCGTTCTGCGTGATGTGCTTCAGCCACTGGATGTGAGGCTGGGCGTCACTATACACCTTACACACGAAGCGAGCGTCTTCACCCACGTGCACAGTGGTGTTGGCCGGCAAGCCTGCCTGAAGAATAGGCCGGTGTGGGGACCGTTCTGATGGCAGATGACACAACAAGCACTGGTCATTTACTAGCTTACGTCAAGCTCAAATCAAAACAAACTCCCTCAGAAGCTCCGCACCACACATTGGAAACACATTGCAAAGCCAAGGGCATTGTCAGTTATGAGCAGTGTTCACCACTATGTTTATGCTCCTATTTACAGAGCCAGATCATTGTTTTAGGACGCACAGAAAACGGTAAGCTAGCAAAAAGCGAGGAGATAATTGGTGAATTTAACAAAAAGTGTATTATCTTACAATTAGCTTGTAGCTCACACTGTACATTTAAGGACTTGCAAACACATCAGCAGTCATTTTTGCGTGCCTCCACACAAGAGGTGTGCAGGCCTATCTTTGGACAAGATTTGTGTATGTGCGAAAGTTTGTCAATATCTACAAAATCAGGTACAGCCAAATACAGCCGAGGACAGCCTCTTATCACGTGTTAAGTAGCTAGACACAAAACAAAAAGAGCCTTTAAGTTGATAGTTATCTCCTCAAGATAAGGAAATCCTTACAAAACAAAAACTCCTCCTAGGAATTGTAGATGTTTTCGTGGGCATGGAGTCGCAGACGCGTATGGGTTAAGTTGAACTATGTGCTAGTCTTGGAAAGCTAAACACCTTCACCCCACACCCACTCCAGAAGTCAAACTATCTGCATTCTTTTGCAAGCAAACATTTGGCCTTCAAATCCAAACAGAGCAAGACCTGTTGAACAATGCCCTCTTTCACACAAAACTTCTCGCAAACACCGGGTAACCCAGAGACCCCCTGCCATCCCCCTCTCTCCCTCTCTCTCTCTCTCTCTCTCTCTCTCTCTTTCTCACACACACACACACACACGCACACACACACACACACACACACAAGGCCCTTATGTGAAAGCAGTGGATTCTTCTTCACAGAGTCTGTAGAGTTTAGGGATTGGGGTGGCAATGAGAAGTACTGGTTAGATTAAAGAAGGTGGGGCTACAGAAACAAAGACTAGGGTTGCGGGGGAGCAAGAAAATACAGTGTTTGGAATGGGGGCAGCTGGTGAAGATACAACCTCACATTTGAGGTCAGCATCTGTCCGTCAACGTGATTTTCCTCCTCCCTCCTCCTCCCCCTCCTTCATATGTATTGTCAGCACTCTCTCTCTCTCTCACTCTCTCTCTCTCTCTCTCTCCACTTGCCAAAGTGAAAGTCTCAAACTCTTAAGAGACCCCACTCTATCCTTTTACATGGGATACATTGTGGTCATATGGGAAATGCAAATTCACTTTCACCAGCCTGTGGAAATGTGATCGGGCCTAACCGCCATGCAGTTCATAGTCAGTTCTAGTCAAGTACTGTAAGTAAGTGTTGGAGATTAGGGATCTGGAGGAGCTATGTAACATGTAATGTGTTCCCTTCTGCTGTGACCACGATGCAATCCCACATTTGGAATATCAATCCATTTACTGGAGTATTCCATGCTAGCATACCAGGCAGTGGGATGGTGGCATGCCAATGCATCCAAAGCGAGACCAGTGAACTGTGGGTAACCTGGCAGCTCTGCTCACAGCGCCCCTGGAGGTGAGGGCCAGCGCAGGTAGTGTCAGCATGGGGCTGTCAGCACAGTGGCCGCATGGCTCCTGACTATCATGGGGTCTGAGTGCAGCGGCCTGGCGGGTGAGCGGGTGTCTTGCTGTGCGTTACTGTGTGCATGTGCCTGTGCACGTGTGCGCCAGTGTGAGCCAGAATAGGCTGGTCTAACTGGGTTTCAACAGCCGGGCCTATGGGTCATTTGGGCTCATAAGACATAAGATAAGAACTGCCTCCCTGTCTCAGGGCCCCCCTCCCCCCACTAACCCCGCTAAAGTGGAGTCAAATGAAGCAAGAGGTTGTAGGGGGTAGTGCCTCTGGAGCCAGACACAGAGGCTTTACTGCTGTGCAATAAAGCAGAACAAAAAACAGAAACAGTCTGAAGGAGAGCTTTGGCTAGAACCAGAGTAGGGGGCCCGAGAGGGGGATGTGTGTGTGTGTGTGTGTGTGTGTGTGCGCGTGCGCACTGCACAGTGTATTTGCCTAATAGTGCACGTATAAGTAAAGGCATGCACACTACACACACATTATATGCCTTGCAAAAACCCCAACACAACATTGCTTCTCTATGACAGCCAACAAACTGAAAGGGTGTGTTCAGACCTCAGCTCTGCTCGGGCTGTGGAGATAGTGTCCCCCGGGGAGGTGGGGGGGTGGTCTGAGCTCTGGCCTGGTCATACAGGTTATCAGTGGAGTATTGACAAAGGCTTGTGAGAATGAAGTGTGTCAGAAACCCTCTGATGTCTATTGATTGTTTGTTTGCATAGTGGCACACAAGGCCAGAGCCTCTACCTGGTGAAATTAGGGCAAAGTTACAAACACACAATAATATTTGGTGAGTTAGGAAAGCTTTGAAGTCATTTTATATTTCCTCCGCACATTCAAACATAATGTTTTTGTAATGCTTGTTTAAGCCACAAGGGCAAATCTAGTTTTATGATCTTAAATAAATACGTTTTAAGCCGATGTGCAATATGAAGTTATATGTTGTCCTAGCAGTGTGTGACTACATTCAGGCAGCATACATGGCAGAAAAGGTGTGTGATCTACTCTTTAAAGCAAGCAGGAATGTGTCCTCCTCTCATGTGCTCCAAAGGTCACACTGATGGGTTGACTGAGTTGGGTCTGAACTCATTGGAGTAGTGCTGACTCCAGCAGTTCACTTTGCCCTGTGGTTCCCGCGGTCACCCACTAACGAACCACGACCATTCACGTCTGCGTTAGTTGATCATGCTTGAACAACCTGATGGGTGTAGCGCATGCACTCATCCTGGGAGCACAATACCAGAACAAACAGCAGAATAACCAACAGAAACAACACATTATGGCACAAAACACACACACGTGTGTGTACATACACACAATCTTAGCCGCCACAAACTTGGCAGTAATGCTTGACCTGCACCTGCATGCAGTGTCACACACACACACACACACACACACACACACAGACACACACACGAATGTTACAGTGGAAACCCTTGCTACTAGCGCCCCCCAGGTGTTGGAGGTATAGCAAGGTACTGACCCACTACGTCCAGTGTGTAGGTATGGTTAATGGTGCCGTACTGGTTCTCCACCACACAGGTGTAGTTGCCCTTGTCCGAGGGCACCACGCTCTCCATGATGAGGGTCCAGTGCTGGCTACGTACCTGGGGCGCACGCACGCACACACACACACACACACACAAACAAACAGAAGAACAGATGAACAGGGAGACAGGCCACTGATTTAACACCATACCAACACCGTACCATGCATAGAAATATAGCAAAGACAAACAGACATGAACATGGCTACTTAGAGGAAGATGTAAGATATAAGGCCTGGGGGTTGTGGAAGACAAATGGTGAGGTGGCATCTTAGCTTAGCTTATGCAGGACAATGAGGTCGTCTGAAAGTCTAAAGGAAAGTTCCATTCTAACACAAGTCATTAAACAGCTCCTATAGGTTCAATTGATCTGTCAATCAAAACCGTGCAGCAAGCAGCGACTATTTTGAGAGCTAGGCTAATTTCGAACTAGAGTAACTTACCGGTATGACAGAATGTAAGGAAAATTATGTTTACCATGCAACGGCAGAGTTTTGAGAACGAGCGTTTGAACACTCAAAAATACCACAGAATTTGATGCCTGTAAAATGGTATTCAACCTTATAATATACAGTACAATATTGTATAAGATGTTTGAAATATCTTGTGACAATATCAGAAAAGCATGCTGGCTGCCAAAATATTTCAGTAATTACTGAATATTTCCTTTCATGGCGCTGACAATATGGCATGACACTATTAAGGAAACTCCTCCCTGAGTTTGCAACCACACACAAAAAAATATTTATAAAAAACTGTTTCACCCACGCCTGGAATCCACAGGTGTGAGCAAACAATGGTCTCTCAGTCTACACAGTAAAGAAAGACTGTTGCTTTCCTACGTTTCACACAATAGCAATAGGGCTGGGCTCAGGTATTGCTATTGTCCAATGAAATACTGTGTATACATGTATTCTGTGAGTTGCCCGCAGTATCCTCGGCAGGGGCAAATGACAGTTACATGGTCAGATTTCTCTGTTTTCTCTCCTCACCGTAATGAGAGTGCTGCAAGCCAAATGGGAGGGGCATTGGCAGCTATATGTCCACATAAAGTGCTGCTAAACTTCCCCTGAAAGCTTAACCGTTTCCTCATAAACTATCACTCATTAACCAGCATCTACCCATCACATGTTGTGTTTAATAATATGTTGCTATGTTGTGCCATCTAAGACATATGTATATGTATAGTATGTATACAGTACATGAAGAAACAAAATCTCCTATCTAAAAAAGACACCATCACACTGGATGCATTTCTAATTTCAACTGTAGATCATACATACCATTCCAATTATGTTAATTATCCATATTTTCAATATAAAATTAAAAGGTGTGAGACAGAATTAGCTCTAAAGAATCTGTACGAAATAATTATTATACTTCGATAACATTGATAATGGATATACTATTACACATACATATTATATAACTTGTCTGGGGGTGTGTTCACACAATCATTCACATCATTCATACCCTTTTAATAAACACAATTACATTACAGACCCTTTTGCTAAAGCCTGCAGGGCCTGTTCTCCCTGACTGAATTACCTCATCGTTCTCGGCACTCACTTCACCTCTGACGCCATCATCTGTCTATACATTATTGTCTGGATGGGCGGGCTAGGCCCTTAAGTCACACGCCTGCTCTGTAACTGTTGTTGTGAACCATTTCAAGCTACACCTCTGCAGTGTCCCAAGAGGAGGTGCATAGGTGAGCAATTCCAATTTCACACCACCCTGTGCTCCTGTCCTCTCTGCTGAAGTGTGGAGAAGGGGTTGAAAGGATAGCTTTGGAGTTCTTGGGAAGAAGAGGCAGCAGGCTATGGCTTCTGGTAAACAAAACCCCAACACAGCCCTGCTTTGGTGGCATTTGTAGAAGTAGAATCATTCTACAGCATGTTGTGGGCAGACGTCCTACTTTATATTCAGCATGTACTATTGTGTACTATGTGTGTACCATTGTTACCAAAAATGTATATGTGGGATTGATACAACGTGATGTAATATTTACTGGACATTTCCCCCGGGATGATGTGAGGTGATCTGAATAAGTGCTGCCCTACCTTGTATCCTCCCATGCGGTCTTCTTGGCGGAATGGCCGGCCGTTCTTCAGCCAGTGCATCTTGGGTCGGGGGTTTCCCCCCGCAGCGCACCGGAACTTGACTGTGTTTGCAGCCGGCACCGCATGCAGCCTCTTCTCCATCTTGGCCGAGGAGGTCCAATGAGGGCCTGTGAAGGAACACACGCAGGGTCGGTTCAGCTCGGAGAGCACGCACCGCACTGGAACAGGCAGACAGGACACTTAGGACAGACAAGCGTGACGGCGTCAGTAGCCAACAACACACCCGCTCCTGGGGTCCTCTCGGCAAGCAGCTTTCACACTCTTCTCCCGAAGGTTCGGCAGCAAACACATGGAGAGAGAACGTACACATGCACCGGAGCGTTGCCAAGACGGGAATTAGACCATCACATTCAATTTCGTTTCAGTCCACTTAGTGGCTTTTCCATTTCTCCCCAATGACCCTAGCTGCTCTGTTTATCTGCCTGTCACTTGGCCAGATAGACCCGAGCCCGAGGATACTTATCACCTTTGGAAAAATCATTATGTGGCGTCAGGGGAGAAAATGAATGTTCACGTTCCTCCTAAGATTTAGTATTTGAGGAAATTCCGTGTGCACACTTAGCGCAAGACGGTATCAACGGCGAGCTCTTATCGCACCGTTGCTGGCCTGGATCTATCACCTTCCCTGCTTTTCCTCTGCAGTGTCGTCAGCTCTCCGAAAAACGTCTCCCGAATACTTCTGTTTCTCTCTCAGCTGGGCTTTCTCACAGGGGGGGGGGGGGGGGGGGGGGGTCTCACAGCCCCCCCCCCCCCCCCCCCCCTCCTCCTCCCTGCACCTGGGAGGGTGATTACTGAAGCAGATGGGGCTCAGAGGGGAGGAGAAACCCAAACTCAAACAACAACACCACCAAGACATAGCCCCCTCTTTCCCCCAACACACACACCCACTCATCCACCATCCCCTCCCTGTGCAGTAGGAGGACAAGGACACAGAGGGAATTGTGGGAAACCCTTCTGCCGGCCAGTTGCTCCCGGTGACGTCACAGCAGCCACCGTACTATTGGGCAGGCGTGGCCGGACATGGAGATACCGTGACAGGCCAGCAGCTTCAACTTTAATTACCGGGGCTTTTCCTTCCCCCTCACACTCACTATCTGCCACACATGCTGTCCTCCCTCTCTCTCTCTCTCTCTCTCTATCTCTCTCCCTCTCTCTCTCCCTCTCTCTCTATCTCTCTCCCTCTCTCTCTATCCACTGAGATAGAGAGAGAGGCACAGGCAGCAAGACAGATTAGTTGGAGACTGACCCGTCGTGAGGCGGTCTCAGAGGAATGACCCCCTGACCCCACACTGGCGGCCAGGTCATATGATGAGGCGTGCCCATGAAAGTGAAGCGTTCCTGTTTCCCGTGCTCTCTGTCCGGAGGGGCAGCACTTCAAACGACGCGACCCCCCACCTCTGTCCAGATGAGGCCAAACTCTCACTGACTCACCCCGTGACCCCATGGAGCACCCTACCGATAGCAAGCCCTCGCTATCCGGAAGCCATCTCATGTCATGTTGTTTATGCTAAACTGGCCTACAGGGGTACTCTGAGGTTATCTAATTATGAAGACCCTATCAAAGCTGCTGGTGAAATATATCAGTGTCAACTCAAGGTATAGGAAAGTCAAAATAGTTCAATACAATGTCCAATGCATACATTAGCTAAACATACACAGTACATATAAAAGTATATGCACAGAAACAAGGAAAACAATATACAGTATTAACAAGGACAGCAGAATTAAGAGGAGAAATCACAGGTCCAGGTTCCCCGTTGACCCTGCCATGACGTCAGTCCCACCCCTCATATCCCCCCTTCAGTGACAACACCCCCCACCAAGCACAGATTACCATGCAGGGCTTTTATTTCCCCCTTCAAGGCCACTACACAATCACTGACACAACTCTGTGTTGTTCAAACTATTTCTTTGCTCAAACACCATCCCTTGCTCTTTAATAATAAGCTTGTGTTCTGAAATCTTCACAAAATGGTTGCTGAGGAGTGTGGTTTTCAAACTGCTTATTACCACCACCGACTCCAGATTCTCTCCCCCATTTACCCCCCCCTCCCTCTCTTTCACATTTAATGAATCTCAGTGTGGGGCCTTAACCAGATATGCGGCCTCCACACCACGAGGGGCGGTATACCAGGGACGATACTACCCCTCCCAACTGCTCCAGTTGTGGAGATTCCCCAGCTGCAACCAATGAGCTAAATGAGCAGGGGATAAAGAGAGGAAGAAAAGACAAGGAAGGGAGCAGAGGATGAAGCGGAGTGAGGAGGAGGGGGGGAGAAAAGAGGAGAAACAAAAAGAAACAAAAAGAAACAAAAAGAAAGAAAAGAAATGAAAAGAAAAGAGAAAAGACAAGACAAGAAAAGAAGAGCCAGGACAAGACACCTACCAGAAGACCACGGAGAGAGAGAGGCAACAGCACCTATAGTGCGGTATATGTGTCCTCCACTAAACCTGTTTTCTGTCCCAGGAAGCCAAGTGAACCCACACCCGGAGGATCGAGAGGGAGGAGCCAACCACCCACCCACACCACTATA
Source organism: Typhlichthys eigenmanni (assembly GCA_027564635.1). NCBI lineage: Eukaryota > Metazoa > Chordata > Actinopteri > Percopsiformes > Amblyopsidae > Typhlichthys > Typhlichthys eigenmanni. The sequence continues at coordinate 6,441 of JAODUK010078596.1, read as the reverse complement.
CTTCCACAATAAAGCAAGGTTGTACCCCCACCCAAAGTGCCTGTATTTCCCGGTTGCCACCCATCTCTGCCACGAAGGAGGGGGGGAAGTCACACTCATGCAATTACAGTTGACCCAAACTGGAGACTTGCATGATGAGAATGTTAACAAAACATGGAAGGTCTTCACAATGGCTTAAGTAGTGTGCGTGTTTGTGTACTGTTGTGCACCCACAACTATACACACATGCATACAAACAAGCCAGCGTGCTTATAGTGTCACTCTCTCACTCACACACACACACACACACACACACACACACACACACGTTGGGTGGGTAAATGGGTCCAGATGAACGTCTTTCATAATAGACGTGCACTGCTGTCTGGCTCTATAGGGCCTGACTACCTGAGAGACACAATTGAGAGACTCAAGGAATGCACGGAATTTGTCTTCCCTGCAGCGCACACACACAACACACACTTGCATACATACTGTACCCACAGAGGCCATGACGTCTGCCTATAGAGGAGTATACAGGTATGCTAGGGTATTAAATAGCCATGGTATTAGTGCAAGGTCTTAGCCCATGTAGTGGTCTGTGTGAATCTGTAATAAGTTGAGTAGAAGCACTCCTCACACCCCTAACCCCCAATATCCACAGCGATATGCGTAATCACTGGTAAATATCATGCTAAAATGCGCTAAAACACATGCTAAAATGCAATAAAAATGCTAAAACACACGATAGAACACGTGCTAAAACACGCGCTGGAACGTGTGCTGAAACGCGAGCTAAAATACATGCTAAAACGTGCTAAAACACGCGCTAAGTAAGGAACTAAAACACACGTTAAAACATGCTAAAACACATTTAAAGCCACTGACCGGCTACAACACAGAAATCTATTAGATTACATTTAATTAGCGTCGGCAGCTGAGGAAACCATTCCGGAAAACAAGAATCAAGTTCTCGGCCAAACGCCCTTCGTGTCGGCGTGTGTATTCATCCTGCCTTTATTTTGTGTGGTGTTATTGTACCGTTCTACATATGAATTACACACGCTCACATCTGGAAGCTGCATGGTACCGCTGCTGTTTCCTGCTGTTAGCTGGCGGCCAGCTCTACTGCAACAGCTGTGGGATTACATGCCTTGCTCAAGAGCGCCCTGACCCACCCCCCTTCCCCTGACCAAGGGGTGCGTGGTCCCTCCGCTGGACGGCCCATACTCACTCAGCTGCTCTCCGTCCCCGCCCGTGTCGTCGGACCGCTCCGAATCGTCCTCGTCATCCCCCGACGAGATGGCATCTGCACAGAGTAACCATGGTTACTGTCGCCGCTGCGCAGGCCGGACGCATGCAGAGATTACGTGGAGAAATACTTACTGCACACACACACGGACATGCACACACACGTGACCGGGCACAATGCAATGACCGACTAACCCAACCTTTCTCACTCTCCTGCACCTCCTTATCTCCTGATCTCCTTTCCTCATTCTCTCCCTCTCTCTCCCCCTGTCTCTCTCTCTCCCTCTCTTCCCCTGTCTCTCTCTCTGGGCTCAGGCTCACCTGTGACGTTCACTATGAAGCAGACCGTGTCTCGGCCCGTGCTGGTGCAGGCGTACAGGCCTGAGTCCTTGGGCGTGGCGTCACGGATCTGCAGCACCACCTGCTCTATCAGCGTGCGATTGTTGGCGCCCAGGGAGCTGCCATCTTTGGTCCAGGTGATGGCGCCCGCCTCAGGCAGAGGACAGCTGAGCCGCAGCACCTCCCCCGGGTGCACGGTTAACACCGTGGGCTTAGAGATTTGGTATTTGCTCGCCGCCTCTGCAGAAGCCAGCGTGAAGATGGGTAGGGTGAGGGAAGGGTGGGGGAGGGAGGGACAGGTTTGGAGGAGGAAGGGAAAGACAGGAGAAGGGTGCACAAAGAGAGGAAAGCAGTGAGAGAGAGAGACAAGCCAAAGTGTAAGAAATAAAAACCACACCACGTAACCCGCCACAGATGCGCTTGATTCAACGTACACAGCAGGAGGAGTAAAGAGAAGAGCAGGCCCCAATATGTTGTTGTGAACCATAGCACCACAGCACCAGTAATAGATTTACACATCCCCTCCAAGTCAGCCATAGAGAAACACATAGTCCTGTTGTATAACATAGTGCCTGCCTGGCAGTACTAGGTGGAGAGCATGCAGTTATGGCTATAGCACAGTGTGTAGGGCTACATGAATAAATACACACATGAGAACAAACAATGCTTTGAGAACTGGTAGGAATTAAACATCATTAAGCTTGACAAACAGACAGATATCCCCCCCCCCTCAGAAATGCCAAGCAGCCAGTGTATGTGTGTGCGTGCGTGCGTGCGTGCGTGTCTGTGTGTGTGTGTGTGTGTGTGTCTGCATCGGGTTAGCAGGAGATGATGTTTGCTAGATAATCAAACCTCCAATGTGTCTGTCCATCAGAAAGGAAAGCAGCCAGAAAGGTCTAGAACGGAAGCAGTTACAAAACGGTGGGCGGGTGGAGGAGGGAATAGACTCAAGATGCAGGGTGGGGGGGAGGGTTTTAAGGGAACGCTCTCTTCTTTTCTTTTCCTTGTTTGTGGACAGCGTGAGCCTGAGCTTCAAAAGCATCTTCCCAGAGCTTTGTCTTGACCCTCCCATTTTCCATCTCTCTCTCTCTCTCTCTCTCTCTCTCTCTCTCTCTCTGGCCATGGAGAATGTAGTTTCAACTGCTGTGCACGCGGTCAGGAGTTTGGTTCCAACAACCATAAAGCATCTCTCTTCTGGGAGGCGCTCCAACCACCCCCCCGGCCCCAACACATGTGCATTGATATGTCCCCTGACACAGGAATACGTGCGGACAGAGCTAGATGAACATCACTTCCATCAAAGTGACGATATTAGCCGTCACTCCCTCAGTGATCACCTATACCCATGTCCAGCCAGCGTCAGGTAGTTATGGTTACAGCTGAACGCTGCCAGAAATATACATTGGCTCTTGTGGAACACAGTGGAGCCAATTTAGCTCCTGAGGCTCACGCACATTCAAGGGCAGACACACACAAACACTACAAATACTGTACAGTACACACTTTGCACACACACATACACACAAACACACACATTCTCTCGGCTCAGAAAAGCAGAAAGACTTTAAACACTCCGTAAAAACCCTTTCTTGGTTGGGAGAGTTTCCAAGTTTCTGTTTTTATTGCGTTACAAAAAATGTGTGCAAAAAATATTTTGTGGTGTGCGTGTCCTGCTTCAAGAGATTAATTGATTTTGTTTTTGAACAAAAGATTTCAACAAAAAAGAACGGCAATGGAAAAAGGCCTATTTGTATGTTCAGCATTGGTCTGAAGGGTGAAAATTAGAGGCACTCACAGCCTTTTAACTGTACCTTATACACCTCCCACACACACACACACACACACACACACACACACTCACATGCACACTATATCTAAGGCAGGAAGGGAAAGTCATTCCGGCACCAGGCAGCGGCCGGAGAGACTGTCAGACGTTTCCAAAGGGCATATTAACCTTTACAGGTACTGTTCCGGTATACAGTACTCATATTTGTCTCTCTTACCTTCATTCCGGAAATAATGAACCCCTCCCACTGCAGGCTGAGCTAACTGACTGTGTGGTCTGTTGATGGGCGGAGCTTGGTTGTTGATTGATGCGAGCTGTCTCCAACACCTTTGGAGACAGCTCGCTTTATTCCCCCCGGGGGGGAAATGCCTTCGTTGGAAAACAGTCGCCATCTTTTCCTTTCCTACACTGTTTTAAAGAATATGGAGATCAAATATGTAGGCTACTAGCATAGCCTACAGTTAGCACGCTAGCAACCACAGAAAACTTCAAGAAAGGGGCCCGTTTTCCACACACACACACATATATAAATACACTGCACTGCTTGTCAGCACATAGAAAAACGGCGTCTGCGTTTCTTTACAGAAAGATGATCGTGAATAGACTGAGAAGGGATACCCTTATACTTTGACAAGTGCAATGCATCATCATGCATGGGTACGTCTGGGTGCGTGCGTGTGTGTGTGTGTGTGTGTGCGTGTGCGTGCGTGCATCGGTCACGTTACAAGGAGTGATGGACGGGCTCAACGAAGGCAAGGAGCCACAGTAGGGAGGGGACAGGAGTCAACCCACATATGGCAGCTCTTTATTTAAGTAAACGTGCCAGGCTCTCTTATCTGCACTGGTTCCATCTGTTCTCCTCCATCACACACACTATTTCTTTCTTTCCCTTCTCCTGCTCGCATGTTCTCCTCCTCCTGTGACCCTGTGACCCCACGACCCTGCTGGCCCAACCCTAACCCCAGGCCCAACCTGTTGACACATCCCGCATGCCTGATTGTTCATGGGAAACTGCTGAAGACCACCACACACACACACACACAAGCAAGCTTTTTCTTATGGATGCAACAACTATGACGATGTCCATGTGAACCCTAACAGTAAGTACGGTGCACACACACACACAGAGCCCCCCCACCCCCCAGGCACATGACAGTTATTACAGAGTGTGATGGTGCACCAAGGCCATCATCTCACACCTCTCTCTCTCTCCTCTATCCGCTCACTCCTCCACCTCATTCGCACTCTTCTCGTCTGCGCCGAAGTGGCACAAGTCATTTTGGACCCAACACCTCATCGCCGGCTCGCCTATGGGGCCATTGAGACGCCTACAGCACGTGCTGCTGCATGGAGACGGGATGGCGTGGGTCGTGGGGGGGACTGATGGGGTGAGTGTACCGCACCCGGGACGCTTCTTGAGCCACATTCTGCTGCGCTAGTGCCCTGTGTGTGCTGGTGCAGGGCAGGGGTCTAACCGTTAACGGACTGATGAGCTGTCTGCAAGGCCGAGACCCACCTAGCCTCCTGTACCGGGGGGGGGGGGGGGGGGGGGGGGGGGGGGGGGGG
>JAODUK010078585.1:0-15677 GCA_027564635.1 Typhlichthys eigenmanni | reverse complement strand
GCCACAGGCGTACGCCTCCCCCCCCCCCACACACACACACACAAACTTCCCCTTCCCACTCCCCCCACCCCCCCACACACACACACACACGTACTGTTCGTACTCTCTTGAGTGGCACATTCTCCCATGACTTTCCCTGGTAAGCTTTACCCAGCAGGTGCAGCGGCGGTCTAGCATGGAGGATTTGTGGTCATGATGCATAGTAAACATCAGTTGGATGCTCTCTCAGTGACAGCATGTTGTGATAGCCAATCATGATTAGGATATCAACCCTTGCTAATGTTTACATAACAGATTACAGGAGTACTGTACAACCTGTACCGCTATAAGCCTGTCACCACAAAGATTTGGATATGGGATAGGCCTAGTCCACGGGAAATATCCCCGACCAATTCCATTGGTTAACAAAGGCTTGTCTAAGCAGATGATGTGGACTGTAGAGAGGACTGTACATACGACCCAATAAACGACACACAACGTTAGAAGCAGGTCACTAAGAGGTGCAACATGGTCACAAACCCGTACAATACACCTTGCTAACCTATAACTGGGAGAGGTTGTTTACAAAACAAAGTATTAAATGGTGAACATCTGAATGTGCTTAATTGTCTTTGTCCTGTTGACAATGCTATTACTGTCTTTACAGTCCCATGACAGTTATATTGAGAGGATTACCACAAAACACATTATAGGCTCAGTTTCTCATGGATTAAACCGATAGTCCTAGACTAATATTAACTTTAAACAAATGTGTCTTTAAGTCTTGGACTAGACTGAATCTATGTCCGGGAAACTATAGTTACAAACATGTTACCAACACAGCAACTAACAAACAAAAAGTTGCAAAAAGTGCGACGAGACGTCCTCGCCCGACGTGAACTCGTTGTGTCTTGTAGTTTCAATTCATTGCATCCAGTTCATGTGTGTGCGAGTGTGTGCATTTGTGCGAGTGTGTGCGTGTGTGTGTGTGTGTGTGTGCGTGTGTATGTGAGTGTGTACAGTGTGTATGTGTGTGTGTTTTTGTGTGTGTGTGTGTGCGCGTGTGTGTACAGTGTGTGTGTGTGTGTGCGTGTGTGCGTACTGTATGTCTGTGTGCGTGCGTGTGCATATGTGTGTGCGTACTGTATGTGTGTGCGTGCGTGCGTACTGTACGTGTGTGTGCGTTTGTGCATGCGTGTGTGAGTGTGTACAGTGTGTATACTGTACAGCACTCACCGCTGATAGAGAACAGTGTGTATGACTGCTCCCCCTCGGCTGTAGCAACACACTCCAGCGTTTGGAACCTGCCCCTGCTGATGTTCACGCGACTCTCCACCTCAGTCTTGCCGAACATGGGGCTAAGCAACGTGACCGTGGTCACAGCCTGCTCCTCCACGGTGTGATTCACCTGCCGGGAGCACCTGCAGGTGAAAGATAACCATTTTGTTGTTAGAGAGACGATAAGATCACAGAGTGATTACAGCTAATGATCCTGCCGGGCTTTCCCCCCCTCTCTCTCTCTGTTTGTGTGTTCAGCGGTGGACCATACATTTCTTTACCTCCGGTGTGTAAACACAGCACACGAGTACCACATTATGTACTGTAGTAAATTGCACAGTGTCTGTGCCATGTGGTGCGTAGCCTCTCTCATTCCATCCATCTGACGTGCAATGCTATGCAAGCTTGTAATGGCATGTGCTGTGCTTAAATGCCACAATGTCTGTCCCTAAACCACACTGCTTCATAATCCTGTCTGCGGCTAGTAATTGGGAAAGCTTGGCACAGTATGTGTATTGAACGTTCATATTTAAGTATGGTTATTTTGCCAGAAAATGGTAAGGAGATCAAAGCTGGCATTTTAATGTTGACAAAAGTAAAATTAGCCTATCAAGCCAATACAACAAGCCATATCAGGTTTGAAGTGTTTCTCACTATGTATCTGTAATTTATTTAATTATAAAAAATGACATTTGCTTGTGATTAAAACAGATGATTATCTGTGCTACCAACACAATGGGCCCTTATGATATCATTTTTGTTTGACACATGTCAGTTTAGATCTATAGACATATTTATGCAGATGTCATGTCTCTTTAACATGACCTCTAGCAGGCTGTTTTGTTTGTTATTGCTCAAATACATATATTAAACATTTCTGACAGATATTGACAGATAACTTCCCTGAAAGCTCTGTCACCTTATGTTCTGCACAGAAACTAAATATTGTGTAACGCTCTTAGTGAGCAGTTGTCTGTCAACACTGACACATGGCAACATCAGTACAGTTTCACTTATGAGCTTATATTTTACAGCTTTAGACTTTGAATATTACATTTTTCTTGAAACTGTAGTTTCAAGGATTTTCAATTATTTTATGTACAAAACATATGGACAGCGGGGGTGGTTATAGCATATTATTAACTTCTGATTATATGTTTGACCAAGCACTGACGTCTAACTAAAGGTGTCACTAACGTGCGCTGGTTGACATAATTTCCAATCATATACAGACTAAACATCAGATTTATACTATTTAAGAATAACAATAGAAGAGAATAATGTTGTACACATCAATTAGTGATAGTACTGCGTAAAACATTATTAATATATAAGCCTGTAACCTGGTTATTGTTATTGTGTGGCGAAGTCAGCAAACAACCTGCTCTTAATTGGAATGGAAAGCAATACTGAATACTCGACTATGTACAACTATCGTACCTCAGTGTAGAGTATCAGTATACATATCTGCATGTTCATCCACCATTGTATTCCATTGTTTCTTAATAACATACTTCAGCATAGAACTGTATGGATAATGACGTAATATTGAGGCAAGGAAGCTGGAGAGTCCAGGGTTTAAAAAAACAGTTTAATGTATGTACTGTATATTGAGATTGGCTTTACAATCTTTCACTGGCTTAGTGACCTATTAGTCCAGTGTTCTCACCTTATATACTGCTGCTCACAATAGTACCAGGTGATCTGAGGGGCAGGGAACCCTTCTGCTACACAGCGCACCTGTCCATTCACGGGGCCCTCACGGGATACAATCTCAGGCTTACCTAACGGGCACAGGTAAATGTTAGAGCATGTCAGCTCAAAAACACACAAAGATCCATAACTAAATGGCTTCTGATTTATGTTCCAATCCCATGTGTCTGATTTGTGTACATAATTATCTTTATTTTTCTAGGACAAGAAGGAAATATGGATCATATTTTCAAAATGTATGTTCTGTTCAGACACGTTATACAAAATCGTAGATGACTGGAGGGCAAAAATAGGCACTATTTTAACGATCTACTGTAAGGGCACAGTCTAAAGAGGGTGCGACCAAATAAACTTTTGCCAGTTTAACAGCAGTTAAAATGGTCGCAGCGTGAAGTACGTGAAGTACATGAAGTACGGCTAGAAAGCCGTATATGGAATATTTGGAAAAGCACGACACTTTCAAATGAATACTAGATTTATAATCTGTCTATCACTGTTTATCACGGGCTAACATCCCACCTAAGCCACGCCTTTACAGTAGCTGCCACTATGCTGCTGATTGGTCTGAATCAAGGGTGGGGAATCCTTGTCTAAACCACGGGTGGTTCATACACAAGCACATGAACGTGAAGCCTGCCTGATGCAGTGAAATCAAACTAGAGATTGCACAATCAGGATGGTAGCACGAGGTTATGGCGCACCTTGGCAGATTTCTTTTATAATGGTGTATTTGAACGTTATTTGAACAACGTGGTCGTTGGATGGGAGACTGAAAACTTTGTGTGACACTTGCATTGTGCTTGGCCTCTGGTGTAAGATAGGGTTGGTAAATCAAAATACGTGTTTAGAATGGTATTGTACACTGAAATGAATAACATGGCTTCATGCTACATAACAGAAAACCTTCAAAGAAATAATAATGTCAACTTACTGATCACAAAGACTGTGAATGTCTGATTGACTGTTGCATCGCCATTGGAGGCTTTAAAGGTGTAGACTCCCCCTTCTGACATTTTCAGTCGCACTAATCTTAACTCACTGCTGTAACTGAACATATAATCGACAAGAAAAAAAATTACATTGGTGTGATCTTATTAATAATAATAATAATAATAATAATAATAATAATAATAATAATAATAATAATAATAATCATAATACATTTAATTTAGGACGCCTTTCAAAACACTCAAGGAAATCTTATATTGCAAATAGGCAAATAGAAAGATATGAAACATTTGGCTGAGACATATACTATAGTAATAAACATTTGACAGGCCGGCATATACATTCTATAAACAAGACACATTTAAACCAAAAAGTAAACTAAAACAAAATAAACAAAATAAAATAATAATACATGCTTGTTGGGAGGGCAGTATAGTATATATACTGTATATGTTATTACAGGAGGCAGCATTCAGTATTGTATCTTCAGATACAGTGTGAGTTGTGCCATGTAATATAACATAAATGCAAACCTCAATGTGTTGATATTACATTCATGAATGAAAATGTTTATAGAAAATGTAGGATCTTTTGCAGTTTGCCCTATTTGTCATCTTTCAGCAAATCAGCCTATTAAAAAAAGTCTCTAGGCCAGATGTGGGTATTTCCACAGTGCTTTGGAGACACCTGTGAAAAATACTGCATTTGGCAACATTACTGTGGGAAGGCTAACACACACTGGTGTAATAATCTCCAGTGACCCAAGGCCAGCTGGAAACTGAAGGTGTATATTTTCGAATCAAAGGGTGTAATGAACACATTCATCTAAACAGTAAGCCAGTGAGTTCAGGACATGAGCTTTTTATGTACCTGTGTGAATGATTTTGTGAGCTGATGACATGGTCTGTTGTGTTTTTCAGCTCCCGGCCCTTAAAGCTCCATGACGAGGTATGTGGTTTCGGATAGGCCTTCATGTCCACGTGAAGCAGCAGGCTTTCGCCTGAACGCACCCGGATAGTTGAGTTTTCAACAGGGCTTAGGTTGATAAAACCTTTGTCTGAAAAACAGGGATGAAAGATTAGCCCAATACAGTAAATAGCTTGGCTTGGTATGTTGATCTCACTTATCAGCTCAGGTAACACAATATACATACGTAAAGCAGTTGCACATGCACACTTGAAACAGGAATAAATACGAAAAAGGAATAAATGACCTCACAGCAAGGATTGTGACAACGATCAAATTTATCATTTTTATTTAGCCTTTATTTAACCAGGAAAATAATGGAGACATGATAATTCTATGTGCCATGAGTCCTGCATGAGTTCATCTACATTGGCATTCACATTTACAGCATTTAGCAGACGCGACAGACGCGACATTTGTCAATAGTAGAGGAGCTCATACACCAGTTGTCGTAGGCAACCAACATTCTGTTATGATAATGACAGCAGCATGTCATCAGGACTATGTTATACATTTACAACATGCATCTAATGTAATCTATAGCATACTAGAAAATAATTGCTATGAGCATACTGTAACTATAACATAATGATAGAAGAAGGAGTTTTTATTTGTTTTTCCTGAGCTTATGACTCATGCCTCCATAATGTATCCTGGTTTCGTCATCTTGATTTTGCAAGCTTCACGACCAGTCTGGAAACACCGTTGCTCTACAGAGCAATGCCCATGCCGCACATTGTTAGTGTCACCATTTAACTGCCATTGAACTGCTTTCAGACACCATTGAACTGCTTTCAGTACCAATTGAGAGTTCCAAGACTGATATGCACCGCAAAGCAGAACAGGCAGAGCTTGCAATCTCAGGGTGGTTTACACCAGGCTACTGGAGGTGGCCTTACCATAGACATCGAGCCACACTGTGGCTCTGCTGACCCCTTTCTCATTCACAGCCTCACACTGGTACATTCCAGAATCCTGTCTCCTGACCTCACGAATGTGCAGCGTGGCGATGCGCACGTGAGTGAAGGGCTCAGTCAGGATACGTGAGGCGGTGTCAACCTTTGCTGGTTGCTGTGGATACCAGACGGCACCCTGTCAACGCCCAGAGATCTCTAGATATTAACCCTGTCTAGCCTTGCCAAGCACGCATAATATACTGCGCATTCACACACACAATGTATGCAGATTACTCATGTGCACGCCCATGCACACACACACACGCGCATGCACACGCACACGCATTGTACACACTTCAGTTCACTTCAATTCAATTCCCACTACAGAAACTATTTCTCAGACAAACAGCTATGTCGGTTTTGCTAGAAGCATTCTTCCAATGCAAAACAAAGCGCAACCCCAAACCAAATACAACGGGCAGCTGAGAGTCAGAATATCTGCTGTACTTCATCTACGTAAATTCCACGTCAACGGATACCGTGTAATGTAGAGATTGTGCGTCAGTGATATTACGATGTGAAAATGCCATTACGCAAGTGCTTAAATTACGTTTACTTTGTTGATGTAGACAAATGAATGCCATTGATACCTTGCCATTAAAAGTACAGCAGGGACTTTAAAGGAAATCTTATCATCTTAATCGTTCGCCCATTCCTTTGCTTATCATGTAGCCTAGAGGATCTCATGGTAAGTCTCACCGAGCCAGGTGGGCAGATCCAATTCAGCTTGATGTCACTGTTGACATTGGTGGTTGTGCAGGGAAGCGTGAGCATCTGACCCAGGGTCAGTAGCATTCGCTCGGGTAACTGCAGCACGATCACAGGTGTAGCATTGGGGCCTATGAGGAATGGAAGCAACACATGCTGTTACATTACTGTAAGACCACCAGGAGACACAGTGGATGAGACTCCTGCCATATACTGTGGCTTCACACAAGGAACACCAAGTTAGCGCTACAGTTACAGTGACGCGATCGGTTTCTTGTTTGTGTATACTGCACAGTTTACGCACACACAAACACACACACACCCACGCATAAGCACACGCACACGCGTAGACATACAGACACACAGACACACACACACACATGCATACAGACAGACAGACAGACAGACAGACAGACAGACACACACACACACACATACACGCATACAGACAGACAGCAGACACATGAACACACACACACAGCACACACACTCTCACCTGGCTTCACTGTCAGGTCATATATGTGTGAGCGCACGTTGTTTCCTGCCAGCCTCCCTGTGCAAACATAGCAGCCCTCGTAGGCCTTCTCCACATTGTAGATGGCGATGCCTTTCTCTAGGCTGGTGGAGTAACGCAGGCCTGATGCCAGGGCCCTGCCATCACACATCTCCAGCTGCAGGCTGTCTAGTCTAGGATCTGTGGCCAGGCAGGGGATGGAGGCCATGAACCCCTCACGGACCAGTATGTTGGACACCATGGATTTTCTGAAGGCATTGTCAGGATCTGGCCAGAATGTCATTTGACAACAAATGCAACATGATATATTATTTGTCATGTACCGTACTGTAACATTCACTTTTTAACCAAGAATACTTACCATCAATTACTCATGTAAAATTTAAATGTTGCAGTATTAAGCACTGCAACAGAAAAATCCTACTGTAACGTTTATGTTATCAATGCTACAGTACCTCAATGGTTACCATGAAAACCCAATAGAACACTGGTAGCTGGGGTGGTACATACTGTACAGATTTTTGCAATGAAGACACCTGCCTAAAGCCTGGTGCACAAATGCTGCATTATACGTTTCTCGTGTGATCAATAGCCTATTGTGTCTATCGTATGCCTACAGGTCATAGAATTTCATCATCCTTCCTGCAGTTTTACGCAATTGCAGTACCTGTAGTTTAAATGCCAAGGAAGTGTCAACAAACCCTGGTAGCATTCTAGTGTACAACAATCTAACTGTGTTTAAAAATTGCTCTAGCTTTCTCTAACTCTTGTGCCAAGTTCATGCCCTCTCTTTCTAACTCTCTCACACACACACACTGTGTAATTAAGCACACAACCAGTCCCTAACAATATGAAGCAATATAACAACTATATAACAATGTTTTTAAAGTGAAGCGTGTGTTTAGTATCATTGAATCCTCACAGTACAATATTATTATTATTACAACTATTAACAGGATTATGATGTATGTATATATACTTACTGTGTAGGAACAAATATAAACACAGACTGCACATAAGAGTATAATATGTTTTGACTGCTCTACAGCCTCTATAACTGTAGTAGTCCAATGCAAACAAGCCTTGACCACACCCGCTCTAGGCCCCAGTATGGTTACAAGTTGTACTCTTAGGATTACGTGTGACAGGTGCATCTGAACTACCTTTTACGTAGACATAGATTGAGGCGTTCTTCCCAGAGCTCGCCTCCAGGCAGATGTAGCGGCAGATGTGGAAATGCGTCACCGTGGCGATGTGCAGGACGGAGACCCCGTTGCGCATGTCCTGCCCCCTCACCTTGATCCCGTCTTCCCGCGCCCACTGAACCTGCTGGTCGCCATGACACTGCAGCCTGAGGGGTGCGTTGAGAGGGATGACTAGGTGGGGGCCGCTGGGGGTGATGATGGGCGTGTTTTCCCCTAAGAAGACAAGTGCAGCAGGCTGTGTCACAATGGCAGGCAGATAGCCGTGTACGCTGTGTCTCCAACACTTGGTGTCTGGCAGTTGTCAAACTGACCCTCTAATGTGGCGCGGGACGCTCTTGACATGAGCAATATTTAAATTTTCCTTCTTTTGAAATATTAATATAGTCGTGTCCACTATTATGCACTTAAAAAGTGCATATGGTATATTGTATATTTTTGTTTTGCAATGGTATTAAAAATTTACTAGACACCGCATTGTGAACAAACTTTATAAAGGTCAAACCTTTTAAATGTCAAACTTTTTCAAGGTCACAGCTTAAGAGTATTCGGAATCACTGCCTTTAAGCCCTCATATCATTCATTCCAATTTGTCAACTGGCATTTAGGACAAAACATTTTCTCCCTTTTAGCTATTCCATTTTAAGCTGGTGTACTTTTTTAACATGCCATAACATGAGGTGCAATTTATTCAGAGGTGATTGGTTAGAGTCTAGACATATCATACCAGCCAAATCATACAGGCATCATACATTTCGGTAATTATTTGTTATAGGATATGTGGCTAAATTACAGAAAGATTTCAAATTGCTTTCAGGTTCCTTTAGACCAAACAATCCAGACAACTGGACCATTTTGGATTTTAATGTGTGCATATTTACTGTGCTAGAATAATGCATAAATATGGCTGAGTATATGGCCAGAAATATGGCTTAATGATGCCTTGTTATATATATATATATATGTATAGCCAACTGGTAAGGTAGTGCAGTAAACCTCACTCTCCATCACCCAAAGACACCACAACCTAGTGTCTATCGACATATACAGTACTGACTGGGTTGTAGCCTCCTTTATAGGGTGTCCAACTCTCATTCCAGAGATCTGGGTTTAAAGACGATAGGTAAGGACTGCCCGGTTACACAAACATAAATCACATGGCTATGAGAGGGTTAACCTCTAACTTAATGATGACTTGTTCTAAGTACATATTAATAGATATTAGTTGATATTATTGTAGGTATCAGTATGATCAAGGGATTGATCAAATGGGTGGAAGGTTCAATTGATTATAATTGTAATGCACTGGAAAATAAGTCATATGTTTTCTCAATGTATTATTTTTTTAGAATATGTTTTAATTATGTTCTGTTCCAGGAGAGGTCACTGCAAGGAATTAGAAAGTAATGTCTTGTGATGCTTCAGAGTTATGCAGGCACCTATTGTGGGACCCTAAATAAATGTTAGCCCCATTTCGACAAACTATGGATCTGATCCCAGGACATGCTGGAAAAATGTAAGATGAAGGAGACTGATGATGTCTTACTATAGTTTATAAATATGCAATATGGAGCTGTTTTGATATGAAACATAACTATGACTTGTTGTAACTCTAACTAAGATTGGTAGTGGCAAACTTAATGACAACATATTTTGGCGGTGTGTTATGCAAAAACATACATCCCATAAAAATGACAATATAAGTTTATTACTTTGCGTCGATGTGAACAAGTGTTGCCCTGATATGACTCACTTTAATCCCCTCTGGTCATAATAACTGGTGAAGCTTGATAGTTGGCTCCACTCTTAATCTTTCCATCTTCTATCTTTATTGTTTACAAGACGGTAGAGTTGGCTGGTCCATACAACAGATATCTCCTTTTTCAGTTTCACAATATAAATGCAGCCAACAAGAGATTTGCATACCTAAACTTGAGGTAATGTATCTGTGGTAAACCAACTGTGCCTGAGGTTCAGATCAACACAAGCATCATTGTGTCATCAGTTAACCAGTGGGAAAATGTTCAAAGGAGTTTTCCATAAAATGTTTCAAGTTGTACGACTAAATACATCATTTCAGACTTAGATATAGGATAGCTGAAATATTATTGCAAATGCAGGTTTTTCAGAAGCATCTTAAACATGGTTGTATAGGCAAAGCACAATGAAGACCCACTGAATTTTTCTCTCTCAGCTATCACCTTAAAGGTCAAAATCCATGTAGTTGATGTGTAAAGCACTTTGGTCAGCATTTGCTGTTTTTAAATGTACTTTATAAATAAAATGACTTGACTTGACTTGACTAGTCTAATTATACCTTTCTGTGGCAAATTAGAGGTGTCTTATTGGCACCAACAATCAAATAAGTGTTTTTGATCATGCACGAAAATATTGGATTTCGGTGTGAGATTACACAAATGTTCTCCTTAACGAGTTAAATGACAGTGAAGTGAAGGAAAGCTAATAACAGCAATAAGCAGTAATCAATAACATAAGTTATTTTGTGCATAAATGTACATATCCTCACAAGTAATGTCCAAGTTACAAGAGCACCTGTAATCATCTTGCATCTTGCCCATAAGTGAGAGCACCAAGGCATCATATAACAGCTAACACTGATCGAGTCAGATAGAGATACATTTTCTTATATTTAGCCTTCTTACAAACATAATTTCAACACAACAACCGTGGATGAAATATACTACCTTTTTTCACTGAGGG
The DNA here is from genome assembly GCA_027564635.1 of Typhlichthys eigenmanni. Lineage (NCBI taxonomy): Eukaryota > Metazoa > Chordata > Actinopteri > Percopsiformes > Amblyopsidae > Typhlichthys > Typhlichthys eigenmanni. The sequence goes on along the minus strand of JAODUK010078585.1, from coordinate 4,692 downwards.
TGAATATTTCATTTTACATTTATTCAAAATTGGCCTAGGCTACTTGTGCATGAGGACACAAACGTAGCAGGGCCCCCTGCTGGCCACAAGTAGTATGCCTATGTCTAGTCTATGCAAGATGAGAAAGTTCGTTTTTCATAGTTTTTCCACTTTAGTGAACTTTGAATTTAGGTCCCAATACTGAAAATGAAATTATCATAGTGCATACTGTAATATACATAGTGTTCAATATCATACACCACCACCTCCACCTGATCAACAGCTTTCCACGTAATTGGCGCTTCACTGAAATGACCCCGTTTAGTGGGCAGGAACGTAAACGTCAACGAGAAGAGGCAGCACCATGACCGCAGAAGGTGCACAGTACTGTATGACGTGATGTTCTGCGATAACTAACTTCACAGCGGTGGTGGTATCAGAATAGGTCAATATACTTACATAAGGACGCCAATGTCCTTGTAAAATGCACAAATAAGTTGCAGTAATAATAAGACAAATTAGTGTAATATCGTGCCAAAGTAGTCCAAACAAAAAAAAAAAGATTCTGGTCATACTTCGTATACGCCATTTGCAAGATAGGCTAATAGGCATAGCCAGTAGGCATATTCTATATAGGATAAATTGGCCTATTGTTTTATGCAAAGACACCTAGAAACAAGTGGTGCTTATTTGCATGCTTCCTATTGCTTTCCAGGGAATTGTTTTTCCAAAGTGACAGTTGCCTTATCGCATCAGCACGTAGCTTCCACCGCATATGTCTAGTGCAAAAACATTATTTACTATCTCCATTGATAGACTAACCTTTTTTTATCCCTGAATGACGGGCTACGCTAAACTCTGTTTGAAAATAAATTATTGAGAGGTGCGCAACTGGGCATCCAGTTCACAAATATCCAGTTTCCTTATGAAGTTTCAATGACTTACGTTGTTATCAATCTTATTGCAATGACAAATGACAATCTAAACTGCCTGCGATATCTTAAGCAATAGCAAGCTGTTTTTTACAATATTTAAATTATCCTAACAGTCATTAATTCATTCATCATTCATTTACATAATAGCTTAAGGTGAAGGCTATGTTTTACACCGTTCAGTCGCAGTTCAGTAAACAATTAACTTAAAATAAAAACAATAACTAAAAATGTAATTGCTGACTAAACATACTTACCTGGATGAAATGTTAACTGTAAAAAGACAAAAAACAGTATCCAGTGGTATTCCATATTTATAGTTCCATCTGTGTGGCTGCAGGATGCCTGCCTGCGTACAATGTTCGCTTTATCCTTATACTGCAGTACTGGGAAGTTAACTGACGGTTATTTACAGGCGCGCTTCGAAGTCTTTAAAGGCGCATGATGCAGGAGCGCTAGTCTGAAGCAGTGTAGTGTAACATGTCCCCAACCGTTCTGATCTCATAATGCTCAACAGGAAAACGCTGAAGGCAAATCAGGTATCTCAGCAGGAGTCAGCAAAATGTTTGCAGACGACATCAACCCAAGATAAACATATTTAGAGTTAAAACGTCAGTGTAATATGCATGATTTCGGTTTCTTATGAAAGTGAACGGATTTCAATCACAGAAACATCCTCTTGGAGTTTGGCAGAGCTCGAAACGTAGACCTATCTTAACCTTGTAAAAATGGAATACGCCATTATTTTACCTTATTTTTTCTTTTGTCAATCTGGCTGCAAAACTCCAGGTCACACCCCACCTCACACAAAGGTTAATAAGCCCAGCCACCGCACTAAAAGTGTAAATCTTTTTTACGTGCCACCCCTTGAGACACTATTCATTTAGTTATACAAGTTACTGAACACATATAGCATCGCGAGACGATCCTGATCTCGCGATCTTCAGATTGACTTTTGTCTACACAGATATGGCACGTCGTTAAATACAAAACGCAAGTTAGTTATGATTAAAGTAACTGTAATAGCTAATAGCGAAATTTGGAAAAATAGGACATTTCATAAGAATTATATTCTGTAATATTTACAGTATTACTGCATGATTATTATTTTTCTTTCTAATCTCCCTTCAAAATAGTATCTTTATTATGCATCCTGCGGTCCATCTACCATATGATATTACATTAAAAAAGACATTTCTATAACTACACATCATTTCCCGTTTTTATTGATAACCTCCAAAAAAACAAGACAGTGTCCCCAACCCATGCACGCAGCAATACGGTTTCTGTATGCATGTGTGTGCAAGAGCATGCATAAGCAATGTGTGCCTGGCTCCAACAATATGGCGTTGTATGTTCTGCAAAGTAGCCCAAGTATTCTCTTCTAGAGAATTCTCTTCTAGGGGATTTTATGATTATATTGAGTTAATCCGTTTCATCAAAGCAAACCGAATGCCTTTTAAAAATGATGAGTTTTCAGTGCAAAGCTTATACAATTGCAGCTTTTTGACACGAGTTTCATTATATTCGAGCGTGACCGACAGCCGACCGGTTGCCTTTCTGTGTGGAGTCTGCATGTGCATGTACTGCTCAAGTGCTGTCTGTGTTTCCCCTGCTTGAAAAGTTGCATATCAGGTTAACCATCCTGCCCATGTCCCTGCCCAAGGCATTAGCGTTTGAGTTGGACCCCAGGCACTGTTCCTAAGTTAGTTACCATTGGGGTTAAGATTTTCCCTAAGGGATTAATTAAAAGTGCTAACATGTCCTCAAACTCTAGCTTGTCTCTTTTCAAAGTCGTATATTTTGACAGTATAATGATAGAGCATGTGAAAAATTGCGTACTTAAATCACCATGTGTCTGCATGCATGGTTGCCACAGCAGCCCAGGCAAACATTAATCATACATTTAATAAAGGCAACACAGATATCCATAAAACAGGTGGGTGTCTCTTTTCCTGTAAAATCTCTTTTTTATGTAGTCCTCTGACAAAAATAGCCACACTTAGGAGTAGGCTACAGAACTTGTGTATTTAAGACATGCAGATAAAGATGCTATTCCTTATTCAGAATAATGATGACAGTGCAAAAATCTGACCTGAGCTCAACAGACCACTCTTAAAGGCTCTTATGGCTCACACACTGAAACCAGATAACCAGTTGAACTGCTTCAAAGCATCAAGTCCTGTAAAATACCCATGAAGTGTCACAATACATTTCCCATTCACACAAATCACTTTTAGTAAAATCGATAATTATTTTAGTATTAAAAAATTAAAGCATCATACTTGTATGTACTGCATATACTATATATTGCATATGTTTGTTATTGTGTGTGTGCTGTGGATGCATGTTTACAGTATGTGTGTCTCTCTGTGAGCATCATAATTGTGCATGTGCGCATTAGCCATTGTGTTCCTCATTCATGTGTCTGTGATGGGACGTGTGCAGGGACCGGGGCAGATCAAGACAAAACCCTGTAACACAACCCTGTAACAGGACACGATGACGTCCAACAGAACCAGTTGCATACAGTGGTCACTGTCTCTTGATGGGTCCCCCCGGCTGACCCCAATAATCCCATAACATCAGTAAGAGTAACATGCTGTGGCATTGTAATATAATAGTAGTGCCATTCAGCGAGCACACGACAGTGCGAAAGGTGCTTTTATTGTCACATGTAGCAAAATTCATCCTCTGCATTTAATGAATCCCTCAAGGGAGCAGTGCGTGGCCACTGTGCAGCGCCCGGGGACCAACTCCAGATTGGAGCCAGTGGGCAGATGGCTGGAGAGTGAACCTAACATGTTTTTGATAGTGGGGGAAACCAGAGCACCTGGACGAAACACATGCAGACACAGGGAGAACATGCAATATGTAAAACATACAAGACACTGAACATATTTACATATACATTACATTTAGCTGAGTTCTATTAAAGTTGGAGTTCAATGTTATCCAATTGTCTAAACCTTAAACTTTTAACATAACATTCAACATATGTTTCTAATTAGGTCCCTGAACCTAACAGGTTTAAATATAACTATTCTACTCCTTGAGTAGTGCCCACAGGCCTTCTCTGGCTGTGCTAATATTGTCTTAACCAGCATACTGTAAAAAAAAGTCCACAACAAGGATAAAGCGCCTTAACTGTAGCATTTGAAAACACCCATGTGGTTCTATTATTAAAAGTCATAGTAGGGCATACATTTAAATTATGGTAGATGATAGCCAAATCAGCTCTTTCACACAGAGGGTTATTCAAGTGTTCCTACTAATAAGAGAGCGAACAGGAGGGTCACATACTGTAGGTTCATTGTTCACACTTACCCTCATCTGATCACAGTGTTAATTATTGATCAGTTTCCTTGTACAGGTTTACACCATGATTTATTTTTGTGCATGGGGTGGTGCAGTATACTCTGGCAATGCATCTGCCTTTACTGCCTTTTGTTCAACCTGGAACTCTAGTGGCTGGCGTGTCTTCTATAAATAATGTGAATACATGTTTATTTATGTATTTGGCCTCCACTGCATCACTTACTACAGGTAGCAGGGTATATTGTAGACATACAGAAAGAATAATGTGAAGGTGCATGCTATTCTGCACATACTGTAGCCTACAGTATGTGATGTGGCAAAAACTGTCACACTACTTCTCTATTTTGCGCCAGCACATACATACACATACTGGAGTGCCTACTCCGGGTGGGGAATGAGTCCTTACCCCAAGTGAAGGAGTTTAAGTACCTCGGGGTCTTGTTCGCGAGTGAGGGGACTATGG